>JAAGAY010148146.1:10534-32500 GCA_011801015.1 Ardeotis arabs | reverse complement strand
GGAGGGAGGGGGGAAGGAGAAAGGGAATGAAAGATGAGAGAACAAGAGAGGACGAGAGAGGACGACATGAAGGAAGACACGAAGGAAGACACGAAGGAAGACACGAAGGAAGACAGAAACGCTCAATAACTTATCCCACAGAAGCCTCAAAGATCTTTAAACACAAATTGGGAGTCCCTGAGTTCGGAGCTGCACAAACACATATGAAAACTGCTCCTTCACACAGTAAGAATGTAAATTAAATACAGTCATTAATTACTAACATTACATGCAATGTTTTGCTATTAACCAGGATCCAGACAATAAAATTTTACCATTTTGAAATGGAGCCACCGTTTGGCCCACTTTATTAACATTAAAAAGAAAGCAATAATAAGACATATGGAGACAGTCTAAACCACACACATATTAACAAGGACTGCAACCATATAGCCCTGTAATACTGTATTGCCATTGCTATAGAGAAAGCCATAAGCTTTATACTGATTTTGCAAGACCTCTGGACTTAGGCATGTCAGGCTTGCTCTGGGCTAAAAGTTTGGCTTCTCAGGCTACACTTTTTTTTTTACATCCCCTGCACTGTTTTTTACCTGGTTTACACATAACAGCAATTTTTTTCTTCTAATTGACCAAATGTCTGTAGCTAATCTGTGTTACTTTTGCTTAGCTTTGTATGGTAGTACAACAGTTTTATGACTATAACATAATGATCTAGCACGCAGAAATATAGGCCTATGGAAATACAACAGACGCCCTGAGAAGTGGAGACACAGGAGACAGTATAGAGGAGTATAGGCATGAGATTACAAAAGACAGGGCATAGGCTTGGTACTGAAGACAACACCCATAGCTATAAAAAAGACTCACCAATGGTCAGTTGAAGAAATGTGGACCTGAAGATGGACAAAATTGGGTTTAGGTGCAACAAAGAGAACAAAGAACAAGTATCGAACATACACAACAGGAACCATATATAGTAAATTTGGATGCAACATGGAACCATAGACCAATAAAGAAAGATAAACGCATGTTAATAAACTTATAAAAATGTCACCAAATGGAACCTAGAGCAAATAAAAAGCAACCATTAACATGAACATCCCCTTCCTTCCAGTGAAGGACTCCAGATGCTGCCAACATAGCACAACCAGCAGAATGAAGCCACCAACCTTAAGACTTGGAAAAGCAGGAGAAGGGCAAGTATAACATGAAGGGAAAGAGGTTAGAAAGTGAGTGAGTGTATAACAGTGTTAGCTGCTTTATTATTATTAAAATATTTTCTGCATAGAAGCTCTCTTTCTCTTTGGTAACAATAGCATCAAACCTACAAATGTTTCTTTGATTAGCCAGTTAAGATTTTGATTACACTAAAAAAAAAAAATTCCTAGCTTTATGTAAGATGCATTTCCTCTTTGTCCATAAACAAGATTTTGAGCCTAACAAGATTAAGATATATTAAGAGATGTTTGACAAGTCAGCCAGAGCTTACTATTAGCAAATTCAATGTAAATTTCCATGGGAATTTTTTTCCAAACGAAATGTACAGAATGGGAGAGGAAGAGGTGAAGCCAAAGAGAAAATCTGTCCTTTTTGGCATGTATTTATTCACTGGACTACTTAACAGGCATTTGGTCCATCATGGGGACCCACGGGTGTTATTGCAATACAAACAGTAACACACTAGGCACAAGAGTCCATACAAAGATCACATGACAAATCACTGCAAAGAACTGCTACCAAAAAAAAAAAATTCTTATAAAATTGTGAATATGGTGACATTCACTGGAGGGAAGCTGCATTCTCCCTAGGCTGTTAAGTAGGAGAAAACCAACTAAACTTATCAGATAAATTATTTGTTATTTACTGTTTACCCAAGTCTGTATGATTCTTGGCAGTTTCCCAAAGGCTTCTTGTTTCTTAAGCACACAGAACCATCAGTATGCTGTTATTGTTTGGAAACCTATGAAGACTAGCAGTTTTGCAGAGTTTGCAGACTCAGGAAGCCAAGAGCATATTAATCTCTGTGGAAAAACACTCTGAGCTCTACATTGTATAGAAAATCCTATACTTCAGCCCCTAGGTAAAAGGACTGTGGTCAATACTTGGCAATCTCCATGTCACAAATGAAGATTAAAATCCCACTTTAACTATGAAAAAGAAATAAAAATTTACCAGTCTCTTAATATGGACTAAATGTCAGCCTGAATTTGAAAGTTACACACAGATATGGAGAATCTCTGAGAACACTGGTTCCAGTCTTTGGAAAGAGATGAAAACAGTTAATTCAAACAGATTATTAGTGCATAGATATGTCTGCAATACTAGAAATATTCTTAATAGTAATATTTGAAAAGCATTACAGAGAATGAACTAGTACAGTGCCTCAGCAGTACTTTATATGCATGAAGGAGAAAACCTGAGCTTTGCACTGAATAATAATGACAATGGAGCTGAGCTGTCTTTGATTTGCAATCCTTTTTATTAGGTTGCTAGACTCTACCTTCTGTGTGAGAGACAAAGGTGTAGAGATTAACAGTTCTGTCACTGATGTGTTTATTAATTACATTTTAAACACTAGCAGAAATAAGATTAACTTTGGTATGATAATGATAATGATAATTCCTTGTGATATTCCAGACTACAATAATGCTAACCTGCAAAGAGTTAAGATAAAATAAAATTTTAAGTATTAAATAAATTATTTTAAATAATTGTTACCAGTTTCTCCATGTTATCCTTTTCATAATCAATCCATTCCTCACTACAAATTT
Source organism: Ardeotis arabs (assembly GCA_011801015.1). Classification (NCBI taxonomy): domain Eukaryota; kingdom Metazoa; phylum Chordata; class Aves; order Otidiformes; family Otididae; genus Ardeotis; species Ardeotis arabs. Next base: position 29,729 of record JAAGAY010148146.1, on the reverse strand, counting down.
GATACTTGCTGAATCAATAAAAATACTAATCATAGAAATAAATAAATATATGCATAAAACCAGTTTTAAATACAGCCAGAAAAATACTACAACATGTATTTCACCAGACTGCTATAAAAAAAGTAGGGGTGTTTTTTTCACTAATTTGTGATAGCACCTTTCTTCTGCTCTTTGTTATTCCTGTTGGAACTACGGTTTAAACAAAAGATTTGCTCTTTCAGAAAGACTTCTGTGATTTGTGAGGGTAATTGTGTATGCTTTGCTTTTGAATTTTCTGGAAATAAGCATACATTTAAAAAAAATAAACAAGAGGACAAAAATATTCAGAGGGACAAAAAAAGTTATTTAACAGTAAGTCACAAAACTGTGCGCACGCCACCACTGAGTAATTTCTGTGAGCAGGCTTTGCCTTCCTCACCCCATCTGGTCTTAATGTCTCTAACACCCACTCATTGCATCACAACAAAAATTAGACTAAGCTCCTTGGAGTAGGGTTTTCTGCTTCTGTAACTGCTCTGAAGCACCTAAGATACATTGGGAAGCCGTAGGGGGAAAAAAAAAAAGAAAGACTTGAAGTCCAATCTGTTAAAATTTCATTTGTAGGTTCAGCTGTCTGTGGATACCTTTTCACATTATATGGCATGAACACTTTGTTCCATGACTCCAAAGGAAGTGAAAGAGACCGACTAATGTGACCAATACGCTATTGGTTACATACACCATTTATATCCTTCTCACAGTGTCAAACAAGACATGCAAAACCAGCTGTGAAGTCAGCATGCCTTTTGCCATGAATTTATTCCAAATGGGGTCAAGTTTGCCCACAAATACTTTGTATATTTTTAATATTCCATGTATTTGTGTATATGTATTATTTATTACTACATTTCTCTTAAGAAATGAGCAGGACAGATTAGGAGATTGAAATCTCTCATTTGATGAAAAACCAACTACTGAGTGGAAAGATGAAGCTCAAGTTCTGCCACATTACTCCCCCAGCTCTCTTTTCCTCCCTGCACTTGCATTCCTCTTCTCCTCTTACTTTTACACATACCTGTGTCTCAACTCCAACATAACATGACATGACATGGCACGACATCTAATGGTGGAGAGAGCTATAAAAAATGAGCCTGTAATCTCCACTGACCACCTGCAGACAACACTGTGCTGTCAGAAAATCGTCACTTGCAAATTGAAAGCACTTTACTGCGTAGACCTCACAACAAACTTATCTCACAATGAGCTGATCTATTGATTTTAATATGCAGAAGTGTTTGTACATCTATATGAATACAGATTTTAAGCATGACACAGGACCCACTCAGGGTTTGATTCAGCACTATTGAAGTCAGTGAAGCTTTTGGCATTCAAAAATTTGCATACAGTCGTTCCTCAGAGAGCATTGAATAGAAGATGGGCAGCCAAAAGCCCACTTCACAACAAACCTCTTAACTTGGCTATGCCTATTATTTAATGAGTTGAACTTGAAACAACATGAAGTGCTTGGTCTTGCTGACAACTTCCCAATTTAGCTTCAGTCGAAGTTACTAGATCTGCACTCTCTTAAAGCTCAGGCTAAACTAAAATAAAATTAGTTCCTTACCCAAGTCACCCAAAAATCAAAGGCTTCTTTAATAGAACACTGGCTTCAGTGGTTGGTGCAGGTGCTTCTACATTTCTGGATACAGATTTCTGTTTAAAGATTTAAATTCACCTGTTTGCTTGGGGTTAGTGGGCAAGGGTTTAAGAGAAAGAACAGAACCATTCATGCTACTGCAGCTCTGCGTAGAGCAGTCCAGCCTCCCTGACAGGCTGACTGCATTCTGTGTCTACAAGCACTGGGGATGGTCATGAGAAAATCCAGTTGCTGACAAGCAGATCCAGACTGCGAGTCAGCATCGATTCTAGCCTTTACAAAATAGGCTGGGCTACTCTCAAGCCAGGTAAATAAAATTGAAATGATGTGGCCTTCACATGGCTTTAAATTTCCAAACATTGTGAAATTGTACTTTGGAAAAGAAAAAAAACCAAACTTCTTCATAAGGGAACCCCTTCTATATGTAGAGATAGTCTTCAAGCCAAAAAGACTTTTTGCTTGCAAATATGCGACAAATCAATGTGTATTTTTCTGCGTGACACAAGTTCACAGACCAGTTATTCTGCTTGACTCAGACCTGGTTTCTGCCTCCTGTTATCAGCAAAGTATACTGCTCTGGTGACTGCATACAAATTAGTGAAATTACTTTGGTGGAGGGGAGAGTGCGATGATGAAGAAACATACATGTATTATATCAGCCGCTAGTCAACTATTTCTATGTATTTTTAAGCCAGCTTCTCACCTGTTGAATAACTCAATTAAACTAGTGTGAAGAAAGTAAGTTAGCAGATTTCCTCTTTTTGAAATGTTTCATATTGGAGCCTTTGGTTAGATAACTTAGTGAGCAGACATTATTGTCAGCTTTTTATGTTGTTCTTCTAGAACAGCAGATGCCACACTGAACTGCAATTCGGCATCAAGGAAAATCTAAAATCTGCCTCTGTGTCAGGGCAGCCAGGTCAGCCTGGAGTCCCCATGAGGACTGATTGGTATTCCAGTAAAAATAGCTATCTTCAGCCCTACTCAAAGATAAATATTTTACTGGTATTTAGCATCCTTTTGGATGCTTTTAAGGAAGGCTCCTCTCAGTGCTCCTGCATTTCATCAGCTCTCCCTCTCATGGAAACTCTAAATCATGCATTTAAAAATAGACCATCAGATTATCTGGGTAAATCATAAAGCTCAGCTTATCTCTCTCTTCCCCTTCAAAATATACAATTTATTTTGTCCACCAGCTCAGCGGCATGAAGCCATGAATAATCCCGTTTGTCTCAGTAACCCCACTCTTTTGCTTGTCCCTGGGTATTTCCATTATGAGCATGTATGTCATGCTGGGGTGTGTGTGTCTGTGTGAGCATCTAAGAAGGCAGAAGGAATTCACAGTTCCGGGCACAAAGGCGTACAATTCTGCTTATGGCAGCGTTTACGCCCATGACAACTGTGTGCGTCCCAGCATCACAACACAACCTTACACAGTCATGGAGAATAATGCCAGGATTCAGCAGAAGTAATGTACTAAGTACTTCAATTAGGCATTACATTGTTGCCTAACACCAATCTAGACCCCAGACACAGAACCCGTGTGCTTCCCCTGAGGGCAGACATAATCAACGTAACATGAGGGAGAACGCAAAAAAAAATTGTTCGGTTTCTCCTTCCCAGTGGTTCAGCGGCACCACATAACAGAGCCTCAAGCGGCAAACCCCGAATGCCAGCCCCAACCCGCATCTCCTCACCCTCCTCCTCCTGGCAGTGCGGCCCATCAGGCCACGGGAGTCGGAGAAAGCCCTGCAGGGCTATAAATAGCTCCTCGTGGGAGGGGGGGGGGGAAGAGTGCAGCAGCACGTTTCCAAAGATGCTTGCTGCAGAGGGAGGTTTCGCTGGATTAATTCAGAGAGGAAAGGGAACCGCTAGGAAGTTCACTGGCAGAGCAGGTAACGGCTGTGGAGAGGCAGCAGCAGCTGCCCTGAGGAAACTGAAGGGGGAATGCTTGGCTCCTTGCGAGAACAGCCAGGTGGGTTTACCCCTGTGAGCGTCCCACCTATTTCAGATCGTTTCTGCAGAGCCGCCCTGCGGGCGAAGGGTGCCACGGCTAAGAGAGACAGCGAGGATACTAATTAACTCGATCGAAGTGCTGTTCGCACATGCAGCTTATTGTCTATACCAAGTCTGCACTGAGTCAAGCGGTGTCATTTACACGCACCGAAATGACACTGACTCTGCATGCGGTGCCCCTGAACCTGCCCCAGCGTGGAAACTGAAAACTGCTGGCTCCCCTGCCCGCTCCCCGGTTTTCCTTCGAGAGACAAAACCCAGAGGTCCCCTCTCCCTGGAGCCGCCCTGTCCTGTCTTGTCGTGTAGTGTGCATGTTTGTCCCCCCACCTCCCGGAAACTTTCGGGAACTGCAGACGCCGCCTGAAACACGGGTGCTTGCTGGCCCCGTCCCCGCCGGGGGCACACCGGGCACTGCCCTCCCCGTCCCCAGGCACCACCTGGCGCTGCCGCCGCGCCGGCGGGCTGCGCGGGGAGCGGAAAGCGGCCTCCCCTCCGCGCTTCCCCGCCCGCCGGGCAGGCACGGCGCGGCGCGACTGTGCAGCGCTGCAGGACCCGGCCCGGCCCGGCCCCCGCTCACCGTCCTCCAGAGCCGCTGCCGCTTGGCACTGACGGAGGTGGCGGTGACGATGAGGTGGGAGACGGAGACCACCAGTCCGAAGACGATGGCCAGCAAGGTCCGGACGGGCAGCAGCGAGTAGGAGACGAAGGTGACGAGCATGAGCTGCCACATGCCCTGCTCGGGGGCGCTGGGGGGCTCCATGCCGTAGGCGCTGAGCGAGAAGGGGCAGCAGAGGAAGGAGAAGGTGAAGCTGAAGAGCAAGGTGAGCTTGACGATCTGCTGCAGCTGGGTGACCTGCAAGTACTTGACATTGGTGACGATGAAGAGGGAGAGGAAGATGATGCAGTGCACCGGGTGCGAGCCTTTGGAGATGGTCAGGCTGGGGCCGGAGAGCAGCTCCACCAAGGCCAGGCTGGCGGTGAGCACGATGAGGACGGCCAGCGCCTTGAGGGTGGACGTCTGCTCCAGCTTCAGGTTGTAGCTCTGGAAGAGAGCCTCCAGCTCCTTGCAGTCAAACTCGTCCTCGCAGGCGATGGCATCCAGCAGCAGGAAGGGAGGGGGATCCCCCAGCCCGGCTCCCACTCCCGCCGCCGCGGCAGCCGGCGGGGAGCAGCAGCAGCGGCAGCACTTCTTCCTCTTGGTCTTGGCTTTCTGAAACGGTATTTCTTCCATGTCAGTGCCATTCATAAACCCCGGGGAAGAAATGCTCCTCCTGGTGTCCTCCGCTGCCGCTCCTGTGCCTCGCTGCTCATAAAAGAGAGGGGGGCTGCGAGTAGGAACCGCGGCCGCAGGCCCGCCGGCAGCCCCCGCCGCCGCAGCTCCGCGGGCGTGGGCACCGGGCGCAGCCCCCCAGCTGCCGACCGCAAACCGCGGCGCCGGCGAACACCCCCCTCCGCTGCCACCGAGGAGCCAGGGATGGCTGGGACGGCGGGAGAAGAGCTTCGCTCCTGCTAATACGCCAACCTTCCTGCCTGCTGTCTGTTTCTCCGTTCCACCCTCCTCCTCCCCCTCCCCTGGCGCTCCAGGGATGTTAATCTCCTAATGACAACAAAACACCATCCGAAGGTTGGAAATCAAACGGAGGCAGGGGGTGGGGGCACAGGGTGGGTGGACGCAGAGAGAAGGGGAGTGGGGAATAATCAACAGGCTGATCTCCCTTCAGATACTGCTATTTGGAGGAGCCGCAGCTACAGAGAGCCGGTGGCAAACGGGCTCCCCGGGGAGTGGACAATATTTATGAAATAAAATAAATAACGCCAAGGAAAGAAAAATAATAATGAAAGCCAGCCTGGGGACTGGGCTAAGAAGAGGGAAAATGGGGCAGAGGGGCCGGAGAGAAAGCAGGAGGCAGGGAAGCGCAAAGCCACCCCCTTCCCACGTCCGACCGCGTCTCACCGGGCCTCGGCGGCGAGACGCGCCTGCGCGCCTCTCGACTAGGAGGCCGGACACGTCCCCGGGGGGTCCGGGGGGACAGCCCGCCCCTGCTCGGCACCCGGCGCCCCTCCCCACCCCCTGCCCAGCGCCCTCTGGCTGCGCAGCCGGTGGGGTTGCGGCGGCTGCGTGCCAGCCTGGCGTTGCCGTTCCGCATTTGCATCTATTCAAAGATCTATAAATATACAAAATCTGTATATAAAGACATAGAAATACGTGTAAATATACACACGTGTGTAAATATACTGATACATACATTTCAGGTGTATATGTTTCCTGTGAGAAACAAAGTCTTATCTGCTTGAATAATGTGCTGATTTTACTCATTTTGCCTCCTAGACTCTGAAGCAGTTGGAAGAAGTGCAGTGAATGAGAAAATTTTCAAGAAAACACGTTTCTGTGCACACTTCTGCCTGTCTGGGAGTACAAATCAGTCAGTGGCTGCGTAGGGCTACTCTTGTGTCAGGAGTTAATTATAATAGCACACAAAATTGCGCTCAGTGCCTCATAAAAAAAACTTGAGTTGGGAGTCTGTGTGTTGTTTTTGAAAAAAAAAAAACTTCTAATTCTGCCTGTAATGTGCCTACCACATACCACTGTTACCACGTTGCCATTAAAGAATACGATACAATATTCTTTTCTGTAGCCGTGTCATCTAACTTTGGGATTAGGAGACTGATTCCAAACTCACCAAAGACTAGAGAAATGACTCCAGTGTTTCTTTTGTCTTTGGATCAAGCATTTGTAAGAATCGAGACTAGGAAAATGTCAAAATAGAATAATTTAATAGATTGCAAACATTTGGCTTTTCAAAGGTAGGGCAGGAATACTTTCCAGAATCAAAGCAGAATCCTACTCTTATGGGTATGTTGAAGATCTAATTGCTGATTTTTGTGTCAGTAATGTCAGATTCTGGTTCCAGATTTGGGCTGAAGGGCCCAAAGATCAACAGCAGGCAGGGATTCTTTAAGATTTCTGCAGCTGTGAATGGTGCTGGTACTTCACTTCTGAATAGTAAAGTAGCTTTAAAAAGAATCTCTGATATATGATCTAAAGCAACATAGTTTTTTACATTAATATTTTAATATTTTATGTTAGTCTTAGCCCTACAGACTTAGTATGCAGTCGTTCTTTTGAACATGTACAGACATCATTAGGCAAAGGGAATGAATCAACATCGCTAGAGTTCGTGTGTTACAAATTCAAAATATTTCACATCTGACAATGTTAATTACTCTGTGTTCATGTGATGCCACTCATGGTGGTTTCCTAGACTGTGACTTAGACCCTCAAACACTGCAGAACTGTAAATATGGCTGGTATTTAGATTTCTGTAACTTCTTTCAGGAAAAAAAATAAAAGGGTTGGATGTGCTGGCCTGAGTGCTGGAAACAGGAAGAGATGCTTAGCTGAAATTAAATGAAATCTAACCAAAAAAAGACTTCCTTTGTTTTGCAGTTTCTCTAGTGTGTTTGGAAAGCTAATAAAATTAATCTCCTTGTTTACGTTGGTGCATAAATTTACTTCGGTCACACATATATTAGACAAATACACACTGCTATATTTTCACTTGTCCTCAGCTTTCTTCTGAGCTCATGTATCCTGAGGGGTAAATTAATATTTCACATCTCACACCACATAAGAGGTGGCACCTAGCTGCCTAGCCGTAGGAACAACCCACTGAGAGAGTTGTCATGCTAGCAGTTATCATTTCTTTCTTCTGGCTCTCAGCTTGCTGCTGGGGAAATGGCAGGTGAGTAATTCCCTACAAGGCACCCAGTGGTTTAGGTTATTTTCATGGTTCTTACAACCTCAGGTTGAGTTAGTTAGTACATATATATAGTAGAGAAGGCCCATATGTATAAGTTATACACATTTCCATTCTTATTAGGTCAAGGGGAATCAGTGGAGTTAAAGCTTCGTCTTCCTTAGACACTGTAGGAATACTGGAATATTACATGGTGATTAATTCAACTCTTCCATCCTTTATACACTCCCTCACATCACAGGGCAAATACCTCACCTTGCCCCCTGCATAGTGAAGAGCCCAATTTTTACCACCTGATGTCACAAATATAAAGAAGGAACCTCAAAACCTTTGTCTGAAACAGGCATCCTATTAAAGCAAATAACCAGCTATAAGACTGCAGGAATGCACTTGACACGGTGCTGTATTTTCTGCCCAAACTTATCTGCTGCAGATGACAGCAATCTGGTTGGAATTTTGTGAACTATGAACAACCCTTTGTGGTCTGTAGTACACTTCTGGCTCACTCCTAAGGAAGATATGTGGTTAGTTTTGATATATAATGCCGTCAAAGTTCTGGATGTTGGCCTCATCCAAGCCAGCTCTTCCTGTTTAATGTTGTTGCATTTGCAACCAGAGACTATTCTGGGAATAAATGTAGTATTAACAGGAAAGGGTGATTAGAGACCAGCTTTATCAACTTTTGCCTTGCAAAACCTATCTGTTTTTTCAGCCTTTTCCTAAGAGGCAAGCTGACTTTGTTGTTTGAGTCACTGGAAGTAGAAAACACTTCTTCATGGAGAGTTGGGCAGTATGTGGACCTAGGTTACACTAAGCAGAAGTCTCTCTACCTTTTACTGGACCTTAGGAGTAGTCTTGAATTAAAGGGCTACTCACAGTTTCAGGACATTTATTTTTATTTACTTTGGCATGTAGATTATCCATTTAATAATTATTTATTTTTCACTATCCATCTTGTTTTACTTTACTGAACTCAGGACTTACTTTTTGTGTCTTCTCACCTCTAACACTTTTCATCACTCGGTGCCTGATACATTGACTGGAGATTGGCAGCAATACCTGTCACAGAACTAGAGCTTTTCAGATTCCTGGCAATTTTAGAATTAAGCACAATCAAAGTTTTACATCAATGGAATTTTTGTCTTGGGTTAATTTTTGTCTCAGTAAGGATTTCAAAGATCTTAATCTTTTATCCATATTTAGTATTGCCTACTTGTGACAGAATGCCATGCTCTGTCATCTGAGACAGATAGATAGAAATGTGGTTTTTTTTTTCTCACTCCCTCTGACAGGAAGAGTAAGGACTGCATAAAGCTATTGAGAAATTTCTGCAGACTCATTCTAGCAGGCACAGCTTGTTAATGCCACCACAGAAATGTGTCTAGTGAGAGAACAGAAGTGATGTGGGCAGGACAGAAGAGGTCCTGCAGAAAATAGTGGGAATCACCAGGCTTAAACATAAACATTCAACAGAGTGTTTTCCTCAAGGATCTCTGAAATACATTCACCATTTTTTTTTCTAGATTTTCAGGAAAGCTAAGGTTTGAAAAACGTTAAAGTATATTTTTCCAAATCATGCACAGATTTCATTTGGAATCAGTATGGGTACTCCATTCATGTTCCTCTTTCAAAAATTACAGACTAGATTTCTGTAAGGCTACTGAAATGCTGTTTGAATGGATCTCATGAGCATCATAATAACTGCTCCTTAAAATTAATTGAAATTTTAAAGTTTGATTTATATTGTATGCATTCTGATGGAGAGCAAATGAAATAGTTTTGATATATACCACTTCCACAGTTAAACAACTTCAGCTGCAAGTTTGAATTCACCTAACTAGAGAGTTTCTACTACAGAGCTGAAATAAACTTTGTCTAGCAACACCAAATGAAAGCCTTACAACACCTACAAGTTCAGTTCTTAGCAAACATTAGCATTTAACCTCAACAAGGTTCTCCAAAACAACTTTTTGGTTTAAATTTTTCTTTTGTGCTTCTTCATACAAGAACTAGTTTTAAGAGATGAGCAATTAGCCAAGGCACCCAGAAAAGAGTTGAGTCCTTCAAGGGTAAATTTGGGTTATATCACTAATCACTCAGTGGCAAACCTGTGCCTTAGCTTCTGCTCAAGTCTAAGAATATCACATGCTCGCTCAGTTTCCCTTGTATACAGGGGACCACTCAGACTATTTTAATCACAGTTCTGTCTGTATAAAGTCTATTTAATTGTGTAATCTATTGGAGAAAAAAAAAATCAAATGAGAAGAAAATTACATTAAGGCCTCGACCTCCAATCACTTGTCAGACAAGACTGCTACTGAAGCAATTAGGACATTTGACCGAAAAATAATATGGTTAAACTGGCTAATTTGCCAGCAGAGAATGGGGATGGGCTTTCTCCAGTCCTCTGCTGAGCAGAGAGTACAGACATTAAGAGCATTTGAATCCTTTACGTCTCTCTTCCATTCTAAGCCTTCCAGGAGAGCATGAGACTTCTGTGACTGTCATAGTTCAGGCCCAATCGGGACCAGACTACGCAGTCTCTCTCTCACTCCCCCCACCCTCTGAGAGAATAGAGGGAGATAATATAAGAAAAAAAGGCTCAAGGTTTGAGATAAGGATGGGGAGAAATCCTTAAAGTTACCATCACGGGCAAAACAGACTCGACTTGGGGAAAACTATTCATTTATTACTAAAAGCAGCAGGATAATGAGACAGGGAACAAGATAACCTCCCCCTCCACCCCTCCCTCTTCCCAGGCTTAACATTATCTCAAGTACCTTCACCGCCCGAGCAGCACAGGGGGGAACAGGGAATGGGGGTCATGGTCAGTTCATCACATGTTGTTTTACGCCGCTGCTTCATTCTTGGGGGAAGAACTCCTCACATTCCTCCCCTGTTCCATCATGGGGTCCCTCCCACGGGCCACAGTCCTTCGTGAAACTGCTCTGGCATGGGTCATCGCTTCCACGGGGTGCAGTCCCTCCAGAACAGCTACCCCAGCGGGCCCTCCATGGGCCACAGCCTCCTTCAGGCATCCACCTGCCCCAGTGTGGGGTCCATGGACTCCACCATGGTCATCACCACAGGGTGCAGGGGAATCTTGGCCAGGAGCCGCATTACTCCTCCCTGTCCTTCTTCACTGACCTTGGCGTCTGCAGCTGTTCCTCACAAGAAAAATTCTTCACAACAGGCAGGCAGATGCCTCTCAGGATCTTTTTACATTCATTCACATCTCATCTCCTCTCCACTTCTTGCAGCTGGGCCAGGCCGAGTTGGGCCCAGGCGGTCGCCCGGCGGGAGGCCAGAGGGTGAGGCCTGCAAGGCCCACAAGGCTTGTGCCTCCCCCTCTGTGCCCCAGCTCAGCTGCCTCACATCTTCTCCTCCTTTTTTTTTCTGTTTTCCCCTTCTTAAATACGTTATCGCAGAGGCGTTATCAGGGAACATTCTGTCACCAATTGGCTCAGCCCTGGCCAGCAGCGGGTCCGCCCTAGGCCCGTCTGAGTCCACCAGACAAAGGGGAAACTACTTCTAGAAGCTTCTTACAGAAGCTACCACCTTAGGCCCCCCCTCACTGAACAAAACCAGAACAGTGACCTACTGAACTTCTATATTAATAGTAATGAATCTCTCCAGTGGGCAAGCAACATGTTTTTCAGCCAGCATGGATTTATAGCAGGTCAGCTGGATCCTTCCAGCTTTTGACAAATCATTCATTTCTTTCATCAGTACTGCCCTGATTCATCTATTCTTCATCTAAAATTAGAGCCATCTAAAGATTATTATATAGACAACATTTCAGGAAACGGGGTTGGTGCATTTTTGTGAGGAATTCATTGACTGTTCCTTTTATGATCTCTAGTAAGCCACAGTTCTCAGCAGCTTCCCCAAATACTATGCCCCATCTGGCCATGCTTCTGTCTCACCACTTGCTACTGCATCCTCCCTGTTACCTCTAAGAGATGTCAAGATTTTTCTTTCATGAGCCTGTGGACTGTAACAGCATGGAAATAACACAAGAAAGGTTTCAAAGCTTCTTCAAAACAGTTTGCTACATACTTTGCCAAGGGGTATAAAACAGTGATATATATATTGATTAAAAAACCCAACAGCAAAACAAGAAGCAGCTAATTTTCGTTATTTCATTTTAGATGTGTAAGTTAAAGCCTACTCTTTTTTGGTGGAGAATAGTGCGCAGGAGGGTGTGATGCAGCTACTCTCAGTTGGCTATGAATGTTCTGGTACACTCTCATGGTGCAATGCAGCTCTGTGCAGAGGTACCAGGTCAGTTACTGAAATCCGTGTAGCTGCATGTTATACAGCCTTGCACTTGTGTCAGAGCTCCACAGCTCAGGCTTCATACTATGTTTACCCGGTTATGCAGTAACCATGTCTGGAGACAACTTGTTCAGGGCTGCTTTGGGATCTTTGCACTGCAGACTGGAGACTAGAAATACCACGTTAGCCTGCAGCAGTTGACTACATTTTCCTTCCTTCCCTTTCCTTTCAGTAAGGCAGATCAATAGAGGGTAGAATTGGGGCCAGGTACCATGGGAGGATTACAGAGAGGCTGTGCGAGTGGCCACGGATCAGGTGAGGCAGGCTGAAGACCTGACAGAATTGAATCTGGCCACGGATGTCAAAAACAACAAGACAGGCATCTATAGGTATGTCAGGGACAAAAGGAGATCCAAAGAGAATGTAGGCCCCCTTCGGAAGGAAACGGGTATCCTGGTTACCCAGGACATGGAGAAGGCTGAGGTACTCAATGACTTTTTTTCCTCAGTCTTCACCGATAAGGGCTCTTGTCTCACCACCCAAGCTCTGGAAGGCATAAGTAGGGAAAGGGAGAATGAAGAACCGCCCACTGTACTGGAAGAGCAGGTTCGGGAACATCTGAGGAACCTGAAGGTGCACAAGTCCATGGGGCTCAATGAGATGCATCCACGGGTCCTGAGGGAATTGGCACATGAAGTTGCCAAGCCGCTGGCCATTGTATTTGAGAAATTGTGGCAGTCTAGTGAGGTTCACAATGACTAGAAGAGGGGTAACATAACCCCCATTTTTAAAAAGGGGAACAAGGAAGACCCAGGGAACTACAGGCCGGTCAGCCTCAGTACCTTGGCAAGGTCATGGAGCCTGGCAAGGTCATGGAGCAGATTCTCCTTGAAACCATGCTAAGGCACATGGAGAGCAAGGAGGTGATTGGTGACAGCCAACATGGCTTCACAAAGGGCAGATTATGCCTGACCAATTTGGTGGCCTTCTATGATGGGGTTACCGCATCGGTGGATAAGGGACAAGCAATGGACATCATCTACCTGGACTTGTGCGAGGCATTTGACACTGTCCCGCACAACATCCTTCTCTCTAAACTGGAGAGACATGGGGTTGATGGACAGACCACTGAGTGGATAAGGAATTGGGTGGATGGCCGCACTCAGAGAGTGGTGGTCAACGGCTCAATGTCCAAGTGGAGACTGGTGATGAGTGGCGTTCCTCAGGGGTCCATGTTGGACCTGGTCCTGTTCAACATCTTTGTCAGTGACATGGAAGGTGGGATAGAGTACACCATCAGCAAATTTGATGATGACATCAAGCTGTGTGGTGCCATTGACATGCTGGAAGGGAGGGATGCCATCCAGAGGGACCTGGACAGGCTGGAGAGGTGGGCCCATGCAAACCTCATGAAGTTCAACCAGGCCAAGTGCAAGGTCCTGCATGTGAGTTGTGGCAATCCCAGGCACAAATATAGGCTGGGTGGAGAATGAATCGAGAGCAGCCCTGAGGAGAGGGACTTGGGAGTGACAGTAGATGAGAAGTTCAACATGAGCTGGCAATACGCCCTTGCGGCCCAGAAGGCCAACCGCATCCTGGGCTGCAGCAAGAGGAGCATGGCCAGCAGGTGGAGGGAGGTGATTCTGCCCCACTAGTCTGCTCTTGGGAGACCCCACCTGGAGTACTGCATCCAGCTCTGGAGCCCCCAACATAAGAAGCACATGGACCAGTTGGAGAAGGTCCAGAGGAGGGCCATGAAGATGATCAGAGGGCTGGAGCACCTCTCCTATGAAGACAGGTTGAGAGAGTTTGGGCTGCTCAGCCTGCAGAAGAGGAGGCTCCGGGGAGACCTGATAGCGGTCTTCCAGTACCTCAAGGGGGCCTACAGGAAAGATGCTGAGAGTCTCTTCAGCACGGCCTGTTGTGACAGGACTAGGGGTAACAGTTTCAAAATAGAGGGAGTTAGATTTAGATTAGATATTAGGAAAAAAATTTTTACAATGAGAGTGGTGGAACACTGGAACAGGTTACCCAGAGAGGTGGTGGATGCCCCATCCCTGGAAACATTCAAGGCCAGGTTGGATGAGGCTCTGAGCAATCTGATCTAGTCGGGGATGTCCTTGCTCCTTGCAGGGGGCTTGGACTAGATGCCCTTTGAAGGTCCCTTCCAACCTTTCCAATCCAATAATTCTGTGATTCTATGATCTTTCAACACATTGGTATCTTCAGAATCACAGATACCAAGGCCAGAATATAGCCCAAGCAGTTGTGTTTTATTGTTTGCTTCAATAAAACTATTATTTTATATTTCTTGTTTGGTTTGGTTGACAGACTTTTTCTGAGCCAGGTCCATAGTCGATATCTCCCAAAAACCACAGTTATATAAAGCTGAATTGGTTCTTAGGGAAAATACAAATATTTTCGTGTTCCCACAAGTTTCCTTTTGCAAATCCTTTCAGAAAAGCAAAGAAAAGAAAAAAACCAAACCTTTCTTCCCCTTGTACATCTCAGTACTTGTCTATGCAACAGAACAGCGAAGATCTCCCAAATCAGTTATCAGATTTGCTAGTAATTTCTGTTACGCAGGTGATCTGATTGACCAAGGCATTCTTAAAAATCCCTTAGCTGTAAAAGCGTACTCAGTAAAATTGAGACCACTTTGAGGAAAATATTTTAAATTCTTATTGCTTCCATGTCAGGCATTCAAATCTCCTTTTAGGAGTTCTGTAAATGCCTAACATCAGGGCACTTGGCGTTGTTTGACAACATTACACAGCTCTGATCCTGTTCCTTGAAATCAAGGGAAGTTTTGATGTTCACTGCAGCTGTATTACTCTGATACTGTAACCATGCTTATTTTCCAAGGAAGGTTTCTGTTCCTTTTTTTTGTTCATATTGCCATTTTCTAAGGTAAGAGCATGGCTCTGTTCACAGCCTGTAGCGTTCTTGTTTGGCTAATGAAATATGGTGTAGATGTATTTCAGAATGTGTGTAAGGGCAAACATTTCACTTAGTGTAATCCCTTGAATCCCTTGAAAAGGAAAAGCCAAGACATAAGCAAAAATAAAGACAGAAATTATAGCTGAATTCCACAGTTCACTCCTAGCCATATGTCTTGATACATCTATTTTTTAAAAATGTACATTATGTAGTAATTCATATTCACCAAATCTGGTCTCTCCTATTTTGCTCATCTCTAAGTTGCAGTGCACACATATTCTTGGATCAGTTATGCTAAAGCATGGTATTATTATTTATGAACTGAAAGTTTAGTAGACAGGTTTTTTTTTTCTTTTTTATTTTTTAATTTTAAATTAAAACTATCAGTTGCTTAAGATTTTTTTTAGTCCCATATATGTTTTCTTTATGTCAAGTTTTCACTCTTGGTAATATCCAGGATATGCTCTGCTATGACTTTCCATCTCAGTACACTCACTAGCAGTTCGCTACATAGCTTCCTCAAGTGCCAGGCCTGAGGCTCCCTTCTGGACTTCTGATTTGGGCAGAACTCCACATTGATTTCATTTGAGAGTTTTTCCTGAGTAAGTGTTCTAAAAGCCTGCATATTTTTATTTGCAGAGCCTCCTGTCAAAGAGTGAAAAGTACACTGACAATATGAATTTAACAACAACAATAAAAAGTAATATATTTGTAGTCAGTTCCCACTGGAAGAAAAAATTGCTTTTATACTAATTTTAGTGTTTTCTAGAGATAACTATGAAGCTAACAATATTTTCAATACATAGCATACTACAGACAACCAGTGTTTTCCCTGCCAATTAGCACTTGCATTGCATCACTGAAGTGAATACAGATACAGTCCTTTGCTTTTTTATATAAACCCAAGGAAACAATCCCCCAAACCAGTGGAATTTTAAATAAAAATCTTAATGATGCTTTTCAAATAAAAAGATAAGCTTGTTACAGAAGGCTAAGTCACAGAAGACACTCACCAGAGATAAAACAGCCCTCATATAACAGCCCCTTGCAAAGACCAGAGTACCCAGAAACAGCATGTATTAGATATTAAACTGCTATTCCACTTGGTCTTCACTGAGGGCCAAGATTCCCTCTATTTTATATCTAATCTATGTAATGAGATTCTTCATGTAAGTCCTGCAACTAGCAACAACTAATTAGGTCAAATTAACAGCACATATGTTACTGGATCTATTTTGAGTTTAAACCGTCAAGACAGAGCTACCCTCTTCTGTAAGGTAAGAACTGCTGGGTGTTGAAAGTACAGAGACAACTTTATGTCATGCTGTGTTTACTATTCCTTTGGTCAGACCGTTGTTCAACATTAAGGTAGATTTCTGGTGGCCTTCAATGATATATTAGTTTTCACCTCTGCTCCCCTTTCATCCTAAACAATTTGCATAAACCTGCATAAGGCTATTTAGCTTATGCTCCACTGTTACTATAAATAGACAAACTGGAAATTCAGCTTAGTAAAGCAAGTTAATTCTTTTCTTGTCTCATTCTTTCTTCCTGCTCACACACTGTGCATGTGTTTGTGTGCATGAAGATGTGAAAGAGAGATTGTGTACTCAAAAGGAATTTTAAGACATAAGTGTTACTGTTCTTTTTAAAGATGAGGGGAAAAACAAAATTTTCTGAGCTGACACAGAAGTAGGAGTCTTAAGAACAACCCCAAATATTACAGGTGTTCCTGTATATGCGTGTGTATGTGTGTGCATGAGTGTGTATATTGTAAATATAGGGAAGCAGGATTTTTTTTTTCTTTTTTTTTTAAAGACAAGAAAAGGAAACATTTTATATTTTTCCTCATGTGAGACAAATTGAGAGTTATGTGGTGGTGGTATTACTAATGCTACATCTCATACCTTTCTCACACAGTCTTCCTTTGTTTTTTGTGTTTTCGTTTACTTGCTCAACAATTTGTTTGCTTATCAGTCAAGATTACAGTTGAAAATTGGGTTGTTTCTTTAAAAACCTACAGGTGAAATTAAAAATCTCATAGAGGATAGAATATCTCCAGTTGGAAGGCACTCATAAAGATAATCTAATTTTTTAAAAACAAAATGAAACCAATGCTTAGATTTTATTTTAAAATAGTAGACATTTTTTCTCACAACTTTTGTTTGCAAAAATCATTAAAAATACAGTTGTTTAAATATAGGTTAGCATGCCTAAAGAATTAATTGTATATTTGGTACAGCTATTTTTGTAGCACCTCAGCAGTTAATCCCTGAGAGTGCTTCCCCTTCTCAGTGCTGATAGCACTTTAAAGCACAGAGATGCATTACTCTAAGGAGAGCTTACCGTTGATTTTAACTCTAGACTGAGTACGTACAAGCCTGACTATATGTATTATAGATTGAGTCTTATCCTCTAGTCTGAAATGTATCTCACTTCTTGAAACAAGGTTAAGTGCTATTTTTCTTCCCCTAATCCTGCTTAGCAAGACAACGTGGTAGTCTGGGCAGTTTAAATATTCCAGTTAAGTGGGAGAAAGGTCACTCCAAGATTACTGCAAAGGTATCAGGTGATGCTAAAGGGCAAATGCATTTTCCTAAAGGACTTTCTAAAGGATTTCCAAGGGATTTTAAGGAATGAAAGGCAATACTAACATTAAAATAAAAAATCTGTAGGAATATTCAACTGATGAAACCTGTATTTATTTTTGCAAGTAGGTTTTACAGTTTTGTCCAGCACTGACGTTCTCTTTTGGCTGAACTCACCAAAACCTGGAGGGTACCTTCCACTCCTTTTAGCTCAAAGTGCCACTCTGTGGTGCCCAATGATTAATTCTGCCCCATAGTGGCCAGCTCTGCTCATCGCACTGCCTAAGAAAGTCTCATTTCAGTGGAAACATGTCCTACAAGGCTGAATCCAGAGGTTGAGGAAGCCAGCTGGCTATTTTCTGTCAGCTCTACATGGTTTTATGCCTGGCTTATAACTTTTGAGCCTTCACATTCAAGATGTATGTGTGACTGACGGATCTCTCCAGTGAGGATTGCAACAGACTCTGCAGTCAGAAAGGTGGTTCCAGAGGTCAATGTGTCCACAAGACAGACCTACCCATCAAGCAAATACTGAAGAGAGATGCTGTGTTGACTAAGCATTCAAAATTTTCACTTGTAGGTATTTTTTTTCCCCAGGAACCCCAGGGGAATTTCTCCAAGGACCTGGTGGGAGGAGGTAGCAGTGATAATCCAAAAAGAATAAGAGCACTTTCTGAGGGTGTAGGAAACTCGAGTACCATCACTGATGCTGCAGGGATCACATGCACCATCTCACACACCAGTATATGCCAAGGGGCCACTCAGCTGGAAAGCAGCTTGGCAGAAATGGACACCAAGTTGAGCATAAGCCAGTGATGTGGCCTTGTGGCAAGGAAGGCTAATAGTATCCTGTAATGCACTGGGAGAAGTTCTGCCAGCAGTTTGAGGGAGGGGATCCTTTGCTCAGCACTGGTGAAGTCACATCTGGAGTACTGTGTCCAGTTCTGGGCTCCCCAGTGCAAGAGAGACATGGACATACTGGAGAGAGTCCAGTGGAGGGCCACTAAGATGATAAAGGGACTGGAGATCTCTCCTGTGAGGAAAGGCTGAGAGAGCTGGAACTGTTCAGCCTGGACAAGAGAAGGATCAGGGTAATCTCATCAATGTCTATAAATACCTGAAGGGAGGGTGCAAAGAAGAGGGAGCCAGACTCTTTTCAGTGGTGCCAAGCAAGTCATAGGACCAGAGGCAATGGACACAAACTGAAACAGAGGAGGTTCCCTCTGAACATCAAAAACCACTTTTTTACTGTGAGGGTGACAGACCACTGTCAGAGATTGCCCAGAAAGGATGTGGAGTAGCCATACATAGAGACAGTCAAAAGCCACAAGGACATGGTCCTTGGGTCCTTGGGTAACTGGCTCTAGGTGGCCCTGCTTGAGCAGGGAGGTTGGACTAGATGACCTCCAGAGTTCCCTTCCAATCTCAACCCTTCTGTGATGCTGCAGTCCTGTGATATATGTGGGGAGGGGGCTGCAAACCACTCTAGTGCAATCCCACTCCAAGTGTCAGGCTATTTTAGGTGCAGGAATTGTCTCCTCCATTTTATACATCATGTTAAAAAAGAAAAATTAAAATTATTCAGTCTGTCAAGCAAAAAGCAGATTGGACAATGCAAGATCTGCCCTAAGGAACATAATTAATGATTGCAAAATACAAAAGTATAACTGCGTTTTCTAATACATCTGATCTTACAGGGGTTAGATGTATTACAAGCTTCTCATGAGATTACAGAACAATTAAAGGAACAATTACTTTAGAGATGCTAGCTAGGCATACTCATGACCTGGGTGACAGAGAAAAATTCTGAACTCTGTCAAAACTGGGGTAGTTCTGAGAAAACTCCAGGTCTCTAGAAAATATGCCAAAAGAAAAGAAGTATGTGTCCTGGTTTCAGCAGGGATGGAGTTAATTTCCTTCTCAGTAGCCGGTGTGTTTTGGATTTCATGTGTGAAGAATGCTGATAAAAACACTCTGAT
>JAAGAY010148146.1:0-10514 GCA_011801015.1 Ardeotis arabs | reverse complement strand
TTGTATATATATTAATATCCTTATATTCTGTTAGCTTTGTAGTTTTTAGTATTTTTAGTAAACTGTTTTTATCTCAACCCACGAGTTTTCCTTTCTTCCCAACTTCTCTCCCTCCGTCCTGCTGGGTAGGGGGAGGGTAAGCAAAGAACTGTGTGGTGATCCGGGCTAAACCACCACAGTATGGAAACATTATTTTAACACTCCAGTTTTATGCAACAGTTGAATGGGAGATTTGAGGACTGTAATTTTTGTTTAGTTTCTTAATTTGCTTGCCTAGATCACTCATAGGATCTGACCTAGTGTGTGAAAATTTGTGTGCATGAGCAGAGAAATAAGAAAACTGTGCACTGTCAGGCTGACCTTCACAAACTTTGAAATATTCTGCCTGGAAGTGATTCCATAGGTAGCTTTCAAAATTATCAGGTGTAATGATCTGATTTTGTAACCTTTGCATTTTGCACAGAAGTTAGTATTATTCCTCTTTTATATGTATTGTCATTTATGGAACTTGCAGATTTGCAATATTATTTTTTCCCCCATCCCTAATCACTCACATGGTTAAACTAACAAAACAATTAGAAGAAAGGAAATGTGAGCAGCATGAGATACTATTCACCTACCATATCCGAACAGCATTTGTTTCAGTTCAGTACCATCCTTGTGTGTGCCTCATGTTATTGTGTCCTTATGATTTCAATGAAACTCTTCACAGACCCGTTTGCATTTAATGTTTCTCTCGACCTTATATATTATTTCAATTACACGCAGTAGACGAAATACCCTTGTAAAATTTCAGTGTTTGAAATGGATCAACCTGGCTTTTGAATAGATTTCCAAAACCTTTTTATCATCAAGGGGAACATTTTTTAACCTAAGGAGTTTTACGGATACATTTATGGTAATGAGTACAAGCTATTATGCCTGTCATAATACAAAGCAATTCAGCCGGTATTATTTTCATAAATATTTAAAAGTTGGCACACCTACAGCGTAGGCTAGGGGTATTCAAGTAGAGTCATTAAAAAAAAAGGGGAAAGCTATGTGATGTTCATCTAGATAAACTTGGTTAAAATAGTGAAGATGAGACACTTGGGCTTTATTTTGAGTTAGCAGATTAAACTCAGATTTACAGATAATTAGAATAAAAAACTAAGATGTCTTTTCTTCACTGCATTTTTAAAATATTTTGATGAGATCAGCTTAGTCACTTCCAGTTTGGAACAAGTTTTTCCCCTACAGTGTAAACACAGTTTATGTGAGAATCCATATATACCACAGCTCCCAGGAGACTGCAATCTAAATGCAGTTTTGGACATGACTTTGATCAACCTGTTCTAGTGAAAGATGTTTCTGGTCATGGTAGGTGGTTAGATGATCTTTGAAGGCCCTTCCAACCCAAAGTATCTTATGATTTGTCATACAACAGCAGGCATATCTGAGATACCACTGAACTGTGGCAGAATTGTGCAGACGGAAATGTAAAAAAAAAATATACATATAAACACTAAGTCAAGTAGATTGATTCACTGCTTCAAAAGGACTTCCTTTTCTATTTATCTGAAAGTAGATTTTAGTATTAGACCTTACTCTTCCTTTTTGCTCGTATTTGTAAATTTCATCTGGCTACATTAATTGTAAAATATAATTTTTCCTGAGACAAGAAAAAAGAATGTAAGTTGAGTAGCCTTTCAGTTACCTTTATAGGTGTCTCCATTTATTGGACACCCAACTCCATACGCCTTGGACAGGAACCAAAAAACTATTTTTAATAATAACGATATTACATGTCAATAAATGGAGCAAAGCTCTTTTTCTAGCCTTCCAATTGCTTTGGTATCGTTGGTGTCTCGTGTACGGAACTAGAATAATGTGTTGGGAGCTTTTGCCAGTGGAACAACCTTATGTATATTTGATGCGGTTGCTAAATGGTATTATGCTTAGAATCATAGAATCATGGAATGGTTTGGGTTGGAAGGGACCTTCAAAGGTCATATAGTCCAACACCCCTGCAAGGAGCAGGGACATCCCCAACTAGGTCAGGTTGCTCAGAGCCTCATCCAACCTGGCCTTGAATGTTTCCAGGGATGGGGCATCCACCACCTCTCTGGGCAACCTGTTCCAGTGTTCTACCACCCTCAGTGTAAAAAATTTTTTCCTAATATCTAATCTAAATCTAACTCCCTCTATTTTGAAACTGTTACCCCTAGTCCTGTCACAACAGGCCGTGCTGAAGAGTCTCTCAGCATCTTTCCTGTAGGCCCCCTTGAGATACTGGAAGACCGCTATAAGGTCTCCCCGGAGCCTCCTCTTCTGCAGGCTGAGCAGCCCCAACTCTCTCAACCTGTCTTCATAGGAGAGGTGCTCCAGCCCTCTGATCATTTTCACAGACCTCCTCTGGACCTTCTCCAGCTGGTCCATGTGCTTCTTATGTTGGGGGCTCCAGAGCTGGATGCAGTACTCCAGGTGGGATCTCCCAAGAGCAGAGTAGAGGGGCAGAATCACCTCCCTCCACCTGCTGGCCATGCTCCTCTTGCTGCAGCCCAGGATGCGGTTGGCCTTCTGGGCCGCAAGGGCGTATTGCCAGCTCATGTTGAACTTCTCATCTACTGTCACTCCCAAGTCCCTCTCCTCAGGGCTGCTCTCGATTCATTCTCCACCCAGCCTATATTTGTGCCTGGGATTGCCACAACTCACATGCAGGACCTTGCACTTGGCCTGGTTGAACTTCATGAGGTTTGCATGGGCCCACCTCTCCAGCCTGTCCAGGTCCCTCTGGATGGCATCCCTCCCTTCCAGCATGTCAATGGCACCACACAGCTTGATGTCGTCAGCAAACTTGCTAATGGTGTACTCTATCCCACTGCCCATGTCACTGACAAAGATGTTGAACAGGGCCGGGTCCAGCACAGACCCCTGAGGGACCGCTACTCGTCACCAGTTTCCACTTGGATATTGAGCCGTTGACCACCACTCTCTGAGTGTGGCCATCCACCCAATTCCTTATCCACCCAGTCGTCCGTCCATCAACCCCATGTCTCTCCAGTTTAGAGAGAAGGATGTTGTGCGGGACAGTGTCAAAGGCCTTGCACAAGTTCTGGTAGATGATGTTCATTGCTCGTCCCTTGTCCACCGTCATCGAAGGCCACCAAATTGGTCAGGCATAATCTGCCCTTTGTGAAGCCATGTTGGCTGTCGCCAACCACCTCCTTGCTCTCCATGTGCCTTAGCATGGTTTCCAGGAGAATCTGCTCCATGACCTTGCCAGGCACAGAGATGAGGCTGACCAGCCTGTAGTTCCCTGGGTCTTCCTTGTTTCCCTTTTTAAAAATGGGGGTTATGTTCCCTCTCTTCCAGTCATCGCAGACCTCTCCAGACTGCCACGATTTCTCAAATACAACAGCCAGTGGCTTGGCAACTTTGCCTGCTCGTTCCCTCAGGACCTGTGGATGCATCTCATCTGGTCCCATGGACTTGTGCACCTTCAGGTTCCTTAGATGGTCCCAAACTTGCTCTTTGGGTATGGTGGGCAGCTCTTCATTCTCCCCGTCCCTGCTTTTGCCTTCCACAACATGGATGGTATGACTAGAGCCCTTATCGGTAAAGACTGAGGCAAAAAAGTCGTTAAGCACCTCAGCCTTCTCCATGTCCCGGGTAACCAGGTTACCCGTTTCCTTCCGGAGGGGGCCTACATTCTCCTTGGACTTTCTTTTGTCCCCAATGTACCTATAGAAGCTTTTCTTGTGGCTTTTGATGTCCCTGGCCAGATTGAATTCCGGCAGGCCTTTAGCCTACTTCACCTGATCCCTGGCCACTCGCACAACCTCTCTGTAATCCTCCCAGGTTACCTGTCCTTGCTTCCACCCTCTGTAGGCTTCCTTCTTTACTTTCAGTGGGTCCAGGAGCTCCTTGCTTATCCACGCAGGCCTCCTGGCCTTTTTGCCCTCTGTCTTCATCGGGATGCATTGCTCCTGAGCTTGGAGGAGATGCTCCTTGAATATCAACCAACTTTCCTGGGCCCCTTTTCCCTCCAGGCCTGTATCCCATGGCACTTTGCCCATCAGATCCCTGAAGAGGCCAAAGTCTGTCCTCCTGAAGTGCAGGGCAGAGAGCTTGCTGCGTAGCTTCCTCACTGCCCCGAGGATCTCGAGCTCTGCCATCTCATGGTCACTGCAACCAAGGCTGCCCTTGAGTTTCACATACCCCATCAGCCCCTCCCTGTTGGTGAGAACAAGGTCGAGCATAGCACCCCTCCTTGTTGGCTCCTCTATCACCTGCAGGAGGAAGTTGTCATCCACGCATTCCAGGAACCTCTTGGATTGCCTGTGCCCTGCCGTGCTGTCTCTCCAACAGATGGTGGGGTGGTTGAAGTTCCCCATGAGGACCAGGGCTTGTGACCACGAGGCTGCTCCTATCTGCCTGTAGAGGGCCTCATCCGCTCGGTCCTCCTGGCCAGGTGGCCTGTAGCACACCCCCACTGTAATGTCCCCTGTTCCTGCCCTTCCTCTAATCCTGACCCATAAGCTCTCTGTCAGCTCCTCCTCCATCCCCAGGCGGAGCTCCAATGCTTATCATTTGCGAATCACTGAAGCTTGTGTCTGTTTCTTGTATCTGGGTTTTCGGCCTAAAGGTTTATTGTAATGGCCCATTAAACTCCCACGTGGCTATTTTGTTGCTTACAGTAATCTATTTATGTGATCATTTCTAGATTTTCTAAGGCAGGTAAAAGCATATGGTCCTTTCCATGATCCATTTTAAGACATAGTGACTGTTACTCATTTAAAATATACAGAGGACTCATGGCAGTAAGCAACTAGTCCAAAGTAGTGAAAGGATGGAATTCTTCTGCTACCTTTGCTTCTACATCTAAAACTAATGAAATATAAGGATAACAAAAAGTTGTAGTTTCTTAGGAACCATGTGAAGTATGAAACGCAGCAATAATGAACTTTATTTTTTCAGTCTTGGGAAAAAAAAATGCTTAGAATGTTGTTTACTCATACAAAAATGTTAGCATTAAACTATGGCATTATTGCAGGTATTATTATTAAAGATTGATAACTTGTACTTTAATAATACCACAAATAATACCATAGAATCATAGAATAATTTGGGTTGGAAGGGACCTTTAAAGGTTGTCTAGTCCAACCCCCCTGCAGCGAGCAGGGCCATCTTCAACTAGATCAGATTGCTCAGAGCCCTGTCCAACCTGGCCTTGAACGTTTCCAGAGATGGGGGGGCATCAACCACCTCTCTGGGCAATGTGTTCCGGTCTTTTACCACCCTCATAATAAAAGAAGTTCTACCGTAAGCAGGTTCAAAAATCTAGTTGTGCAAAATTTTGTTTAAGTATATTGCATGATAATTCAATTTCTGAAGAGAACCTTTGTCTGTTCCTGCTGAGCTCTCACCAAGATTAACATTTCCAATCAGCAAAAGTTATTTGGAATATATACTAATATTGCTTATCTCCTCCACCTTTAACCTTGATCTATATTTCTTTTTCTATATCCAGTTAATCAGTACTATTTTTCAAAAGCAATATCCTTCTCTGTTGACATAACTGATACGCAGATAAAAGCCTTTTTCTATCTTAGATCTTGACCGTTCCACTTGAGATCAACATTTCAGTAGCTTTTGAACTAAGAGATTGTCAGTACCAGTTCGATAACCATGGGGACAGCAGTAGTTGTGCTAATGCTCTTGTCAGAAAAGAATGCACTGAATTTGTCATTTTCAACTGCACATAAATCCCCACCTCCAAGGTTTATATCTGTTGGTCTGCCATTTTAGTTCAGAAGAATATACCTGCAAAAATCAACTTTTTTTTTTAGTGAGAAGAGCATTTCACAGGTGCAAGCGTTTGCGTTATTCCTTTAAAAATTATTTGGTTTGGACTTTGACGGAGTAGGAAACATTGTCACTGCAAAGGTAGTACACACAGAAAACAGTTAGGAAAGGTGTCATGAATAACCAAAAAGGTTTGGCCGTATTTCCTTAAAGAATTAAACAAGCTAAACATGTGATAAAGTAATGTAAGTCTCCCAATTAGTAAAGCAAATCCAACTACTTTGCTGTGTATTGTCTAAGGCAACTGTGTTTTAAAAAGGCTTTTCTCATCAAGAAAAAATGTAATAGGTGGAAGTTAGCAGATATAAATCACAATTAAGTGCACTGAGTTTTCACTGAATTTGAGGTAGTGGAAGCTGGGTGGGACCCCACTGATGTCAGTTTATTTTTATTTGTAGGATGTTGTCATACAAAATAATAGACTGCAAGGGAAAAAACAAGAAAAGAGAGAAATTAGCAACATACTGTTTGTTTTAGAGCTGGCAAAACAATGCTCCAGAGCCTAATGGCATCAGACAGGGTCTAT
This sequence comes from Ardeotis arabs, assembly GCA_011801015.1. Classification (NCBI taxonomy): domain Eukaryota; kingdom Metazoa; phylum Chordata; class Aves; order Otidiformes; family Otididae; genus Ardeotis; species Ardeotis arabs. Next base: position 4,141 of record JAAGAY010148146.1, on the reverse strand, counting down.
AAATCTTGTCACATATAATGAAAAGCAAGAATATAAAGAGAGATGTGAGCAATTGTTAGAGTAGGCTTAAGTCATACATACTTTAATGTACTTTAAATAATGCTATCTAAATGTTCCAACAATATTTCCTGCTTAAGTTGCCTATTATCAGTTTGCAACAGCTAATGTGTGTCTAAAGGTATTTTCAGTTAAAACACTGGTTTTGTAAAAAAAAAAAAAAAAGAAGAAAAAGAGATTTCAGATAACCTGCTTTCCTTTTTTCCATGTCTATGCTGCTTAGAGTCAAATATTGATGGTGAAATGGATGAAAAATGTGGGCTAGAATGACTGAGTAAGCAAGAGTGATGTTTACCATACAAACTCCCACTGAATAATATCTTCCAGCAAAGTCTTGTTTCATTGCAGTCACTTACTATGTGACTGAGGAAAGATTTAGATAATATGGTCTTTTTCATGCACTGAAAAAACAGACCTACAGGAGACTAAAAAAAGCGCAGCAGTTTTTAGAAACACTGTCAATACCATTACTTTGCTCTTTATTCTTATAATTGAAGAATTTATTGTATCATATATCATATACTTCATATCCTTCATATCTTATATCATATTCTTATAATTGCCATGATTTTGCACTTTGAATTTCTTCCTTAGAAACTTCCATTAAGAAGACAGGACCAAACTGGAAAATATTTCATAGTTCTCATAAGAATACAGTGTTTTGAAAAGTAAACTAATCATCTCCTCCTAATATGGATAAACTAAGACACTAGAGGGGCAATGACTTTTCCAATAGCACCTGCTAAATGCTGGAAAACCTGTGAATAAAAGAAATCTTGCAATCCTGTCCCCTAAGTCACCTGACAAGAGGAAAGCCTTTATTTAATTTATACTGAGGAAGTAATTTATTTTAATTGAAGTTTTGGATATAGAGACAGGATTTTTTAAAATTCATCTGTAATTTCTCAGGTAGTGGCTGGCCACTGTCTGATGTTTCTTTGCATTCCTGCAATATAAAACACATTACAATTTCGCACTGCCGCAGCAGCCCCTCACCCCTATATCTCAGCTTGCATATCTAGTTCAATGTTACTTTCCTGGTTTCCAAAAATGCTCCCTATTTCTATTAATTCATATACACTCATACCTTTGCCAGAAGCAGCCATCTAGAAACTATGTTTATAGGTACGGCAACACAGGGAAAGGGGTGTAGATCTGTGCTGGAATGTATCACAGACAAGTAGAATAATGTGCCACATGATTTATGCTACTTTTACTGTGTGCTTTCACAAATGTGCTATGAGCTATTCAGTGAAAGGCAGGAAAAATTTGAGTCCATTAATCTTTGGACACTTGTTTGACTCTGATGTAATGACAGTTCTTAAAATGTACTCACTGATATTTATTACCAGCAATAAAGTGGTGGTTTAGCTTCCCTTTTTGTATATGCATACAATGACATAAAAACTATCATAAGGATGTGTCCATACCTATTACTCTAGTTCATCTCCAAAACTTCAGACAACAAAGTAGCCTCTCTTCAAAACAGCAGCTTTTTTTTTTCCTTTGGCACAAATCTCATTATGCTATTATTTTATCTATAATTGGATGTATCGTATAATTAAGAGCTGATATATTGGCTGGATTATTCTTTATTAATTTCTCAGAATATAAAAGACTGACAGCTTTCATAATCATGCTTGCTGGCAAAGACAACAAAGAGATCAGCATACATTCCCCTCTAAAAGTTTTTTCCTCCTCTGTTTATGATGCCTTTTAAGATCAACATTGTTCAACAATCCCCAAACCCTTTTTTTCTTGCATCTTCCTTTCCTTTCCTCTCCTACACACATTGATTGGTGAACTAGAGAATGAAGTATTCTTTCCTCTGCTCACAACTGCTTGCCTTTGGTGGTGCTTTGAAGGTTTGTCTGCTCAGGATATAACAGCTGGAGTGTTGTGTTGGTCTTGCTGAAGACCAGGAGAGTTCTGCCACTTGCCAAGAAGTCACAATTTTACACCCAGACTCTCTTCCTTAGAAACTTCCCTTAAGATGCTAAGGCCAAACCAGGAAAAAAGGCCTTAATTTTCTGATATGTTAACATGTAGTAAACTGGCCAAATGAGGCTTCATTAAATCTGAATCTCAAATGTGTTAAGTCTGAATCTTTTTGACAAAGAAGTAACATTACAATCAGAAGCAAGCTTTGCTGTCAGAAGAAAATCAATAGACTAACTTGTCTGCACTACTGAAAGTAACTTGCCAAGCTTCAGCTCCTGGGGTTACAGGGTAGACAGAAAAACTTATGTTACAATGGCTGTTTTGACTCACTAATACCATTCATACATTTGCACTGGTGGGCACGTATCCGTGTTAAAAATCTGGCACAGCCTCTCCTTTATAGTTTCTAAAGTGAGTCGATAAAAGTGAAATACATTCAGAATGTTATGACTTCTATAATTTTAATAGTTTATCTTGTAGGAAAGCAAGCAAATGGACCTTTAAAATGAGTCAGTGACATCAGGGAAGAACTAAATTATTGCAGTCCAAATTTGGATGTCCTTGTTTCTCTGCTCATTTTCATTATTAAAAACTGCAACTTCTGAATATTAAAAAACTTTCCCATTTTGCCCATCCATTCTCATCAGAGCAGAGATACACATCTTGTCCCACATCTGGGATATTTAAACGCAGTCTGAAGCAACAACAACAGACTCTGCATAAGATTTCAGTTAACTGCCTACTGATATAGCTACAGATGTTGATGGTGTCCCTAATGAGATGGAGCTATACCACTGCATTTGATGATGCAGAGTTGACCACTAGATTGGGAGACACAAATAAAATATCCTGCAGCTCATGTCTACAACAGATGATCCTAAAATCAGAAGGCAACAAGGCCAAAAAATTAGGAGTTCTCTTTTGATGGCCACTGATGGCCTCCTTCCACAACAGATTCACAGTGACTTCTTTTTCTTTCAGTCTCATATGAGCCGAGGAGCATTTAATTTCCTGTTCCTTGAGGTGCTGAGAAATATTAAGTTCCTCTGGGAAATTTCATGACTTTGGGTGACACTGCAGTTGACATTAAAAAAAAAAAAATAACAAGACTGGGAGTTGCAGTTGCACTAGTGCTTTTCTCTATATCCTTATTGTTTTGTTTTAAAGTTAAAATCCTTTCTATATTCAGGGTATGGATAACTTCTCAGGTGGGCTCTATCTATAGCCTTACATATATAGTGTGTGTGCCTATGCTGTTCTCTTCTTGCGTGCTGCACACACATCTGTAAACACAGGAAGTACATGGATAGGCTATCCCAAGTGCCTGCAGACATCTAAGGACAAAGTTTGCTCAGGCTGCAGCGTTGCTGCTGTAGATCTTGGAAGAGAATTACTGCAAAGCCATTTGAGCTCAGGCATCCACAAGTTCAGCACAAGTTGGAAGCAGGCTGAGTAACCAAATGTGGTTAACTTCTCTGGTCATGGAGGTGAATGCCTCTAATTAGTCTCTTACTTACCTCTAGCTTTCCAGAGCGTTCCTGCTTGCTTATTTTTCCTGTCTGAAAGTGTTTCTTTATTTTTTCTCAATCAACTCCTTCAATTTATTTTTTTTCCCCTGATACCTCTACCTATATTGCTGCTTGTTTTCCATCATGATCCAGGGATAGAATTTTGTTAGCATACTCATCATCATTGTTATTAGTGGGTATTTTGTAAATATCCCCATTTGTTTGAAGTTTTATTTTGTCCTGGACATAAGGCTTCATGCTTCCTTTATTTCTAAAGACATGAACAACTTGCCTCTTGTTGGCTAATAGAACAGATGTCATTTGCCCACACACTGAGTAGCAGCACTTATCACGTTCTGCAGAATCAAAGGCACTATAAGATCTCTTTGCCCCTGGACTTCATAGCACAGGTCCAGGTTAGGGGGTTGTGTGTTGGGGTTTGTTTCCCTGGGGGGCGAGGGGGTGACATAAGTGTGTGTTTAATTTGAATTTGTCCTGGAACATTACAACTGAGTACCACATGATGCTGGGGTGACAGCATCGGTGGACAAGGGACGAGCAACGGATGTCATCTACCTGGACTTGTGCAAAGCTTTTGACACTGTCCCGCACGACATCCTTCTCTCTAAACTGGA
>JAAGAY010148145.1:0-30193 GCA_011801015.1 Ardeotis arabs | reverse complement strand
GCAGGGAGGGCGCTGACCCTCTGAGCATGGGAAAAATGTCTGTCTGCGTGCGGGAAAGGAGGTGCAAATAGTGCGGGGTGAGGAGGTCAGCTGGGAAATCCCTTTCATCTTTTCCCGGGCCTTCAGCTGACACACGGCCAGAGAGCGCGTGGGGCGAGCGGGAAAGGGTTTTGTCTGCAGCTGGAGAAGGAGGAGGCTCCTGGGACGCTGGACGCTGTTTCCAGGCCAGCGGAAGCCGAATGACCACGTGGTGCGGACGGTGCGGAGATGGGATGGACAGGTCACAGCGGTGGCAGGATAGGCGATGGGCAATTAGGTTTGGCCTTCATCCCTTTGCACGGCTCAGTGGGATGCTGGGACCCCACGCCGCAGGGTGATGGGGACGAAGGGGCACTGGGGCACTGTCCCAGCCCAGAGAAATCCCAGTGGAAACCCAGCCCCATCCCCACGAGGGCAGCCTGCAGCATAATAAAAGGCAGATCTTGCCCTTCTTGGCAAAAAAATCCCGAGTGGAGGAGGTGGAGGGAAGCCCCCAAGGAGCGCAGGAGGCGTGGAGCCATCCCCTCCTCTGCCACAGACCCCCCTGCATGGCCTCGGGCTGGTCCCTCCAGCTCTTTATCCCACCTGGACTGTAATGAACCTCTCCCTGTGGCTTGAACCCCAGCATCTCCCTCCGGCAGCCCCCCGGGGAGCGCGGGGCCGTCGCCACCGTCGCCTGCCCTTGTTGGTCAAAGGAGGAGTCCCAGCGCGGCCCTGCCCCGCGCACAGCCGGATCCAGCCTTGTTTCCAGGAATTGGGGCTGGGGCGGGCGGCCGTGGGTGACAGCTGGTGCCTTGGGTGGCATCCGCTTGCCCTAAGGTGCTTGGGTCCCGATGAGATGCACCCCTTTCCTAAAGCACCCACGTCCTGGTGCACCCGGGTCCTGCTGCACCGTGAGACCCTGGCTCTCCTCGAGGGTTTCCATCGCTGCGCGCGGGGCGAGGGCTTCTCCTGCCGGTACAAAGCAGATGGTAAAACACAGACTAACGAGATCAGAGATTAATCTGCACTTTGCTTCCAAATCGCATAATCATGTAATTATTCTCGGTATTGGGGTGGAGCAGGCTCCGGGCTCCTCTCCCTGCTCCCTCCTGGGACACTTTGCATGGCAGGATGGTGGCAGGGGGTCGGATCCCCGTCGGTTTGGTGGACTGCCCCGTGCCCGGATGGTTTGCCAGCCTCTGGGACCGTGTCTGGCGGGAGGTGACGGGAGAGGACCCAGGCGCGCGGGAGCAGCAGCTCCCGTCACACCCCCTTGCCCTGCTGCGCCCCGGTTCAACCTTGCACCGGGGTTACCCGCCTTGTGCCAGGGCATCCCAGCGGGAAACACATCCGAAACACATCCCTGAGCTCCTTCCTTGCGCAGCCCAGGAGCAAACCCAGCCCAGTCACTCCCAGTTTCCACCAGTAAGAGGCACTGGGGTAGAACTGGGGCTGATGCATGATGCTGTTCTGCACCCCACACAAGAGCTGGGAGACATCAGCACCAGCTGCTGCTACCCCAGCACCACAGCCAGCTTCTGTGGGAGAGGAAATGGGGGGAAATCTCGCATTTCGGGTGGCAAGCGTGGCCAGTGGCCCCAAATTCCTGTGCAGCCAGTGGCACGGCCCCATTATCAGCAGGCTCGGGCTGTTTGCTGGAAAAGGGCGGCAGCGGGGCTGGGTGACCCCACGCTTCCTTCCTTTCCTGGAAGCAGCTCGCTCTGAGCGTGACGCTGGTGCTCTGATAACCGGCTGCTGTCACAACACGCGCTGGCGCGTGCGGGGCTGGGTTCGCTCTTCGCTCTGCTGCTGTCCTTCCTCCCGGCTTGCATCACCCTGCTTGCCCTGCCTCAGTTCCCTGCTCCACAGAGGTGGAAACACAGCCTTAAGTGGTGCAAACACAGATGCTTGCAAGAAAAGCAAGAGCACAGATGCATTTCACTGCAAGGTGTAACGAACTTTGTGAGGTCTCAGCCTCATCTCCCCCTCATCCAGCCACCTGAGTAGCAAGGGTCATGCTGGAAACTTCCTTTTGCACATCTTGGAGCAGGGGAACAAGGAGAAGCAAGGGTCCTTCATCTCCTTGGGAGAACCCAAGAAAGGGTTGGTGGGTACCAGGGGCTGAACCACGGGTGGCCAGGCACCCACTGGTCCCCTTATCCCGTGGGGTGGATGTAGGACCTTGGTGCAAGTTACAGGATGGGATGGGAGCAGGCTGGGGACTTTTCAGTCCCCCCTGTGCCTGGAGCAGTGTGGCGGGTGGCTCCTGTTTGCACCGAGGGGCTGAGCAGTCCCAGCTGCCTTTGAAACTGCCGGCAGTGGAAACGGCAGGCAGGGTCCCGCCCGAGTCAGGCTGCGAAATGGCCGGGCGCGTACCCACCGCGGTCCCCTCCCTGCGTGGCAGCAGGTCCCTGCACGCTGCAGAAGCCAGCGCCGCGGGTCAGGGAGGGACGTGTGGTGCAGGTGAACCCGGCCAAGGGGGAAACTGAGGCGGTGAGGGGGACACCATGACCTGTCCAAACCCTCCTGGAGAGGACCCAGCAGCCCTGCCTCCTCCCTGAACACCAGTTTGTAGCTCCTGAGGCTGCTGGGAGCCAGGCTGGCATTAACGGGGTCCTGCCCTGCGCTCGGGGACCCGGCAGGGGCTGGGTGCTGAGCAGCTCGCATCGCCCGAAACCCCATTGGGATCCACTCTGTTGCCCGCAGCACTGCCCTGCAGATCCCAGGGGATCGCCGTCTCCCCAGGACACCTGGCTCGGGGGCAGCGGTGAGGCCGGGGTGCCGAGGTCCTTCCCGCGACGCCGGCATGGGGCCAAGCGTGGCTCCTCCGCCTTATCTGGGCCGTGCGAGGAGGAAGTTTGCAGGGTGGATTCCAGCGGGCAGGTAAACAGCGGCCAGATGGGACCCAGATACCTGCCAGGAGCCACCCGCCGAGCCGGGTTTGCACAGCGTGGCCGCGTATTTGCTCTAGGGAGGGCTTTTCCCCTCCGTCAGACGTCAGCAGCCATGCCGGGACGTCACCCCGGCAGCCTTGCCGGCTCCTCTGTCACCTTCTTGGCCAGGTGCCTGCATCCGGGGTGCGGATGCTGCGGCGGCATGGCTGGGCTGGGCGGCTGCGCTGGCCTCTGTGCCGCTGACCTGGCTACCGCAGTCTCACCTCCCGTAGCCAGGGATCAGCGTGATGCCCAGGTCTCCTCCGCTGTGGCCAAAAGGGCTCTGGGATCCCTGGGTGCCCAGCAGCACTGGGGTCAGGGTGGCAGGATGCACCATCCCGGCCCCACCGGACCCCTTTGCTGCGTGGCGAGGGGCTGCTGCCATCTCCCCCGTGTGCGGCGGCGGCGGCGGCTGGGCAGGGCCGGGCTGCTGGCAGGGGATGCCAGGCGTGCCCCGGTGCGGGTGCGTCTCACACCCAGCCCCGCTCCGCAGCGCTGACGGGATGCTCCTGGCTTCAGTTGCGAGATCCTCTCTTGGCTCATCCGGCTCGCCCTTCTCCTGCCACTCCCGGAAAGCCTGCGCACTTCCCTGCTCCAAGGGGGAAACTGAGGCACCGGGATGTGCAGAACCAAAGCGGGGATGCGGATGGGGGCTGCTGCGGGGCGGGGGGGACATGGGTCAGCCAGGGAGGGCTGAGCCTGCACCGAGCATCACCCGTCCGTCAGACCACAGCACCCTCCATCCCAGGGTGCCGCTGCGTTACCCAGAGCTCCAGGCTCTCTTCATCGCTCCCATCCTGGATGCTGCTGGGGTTTCTTGTCCCAGGTCTCCATTTCTGCCCTCATCCTTTCCCTGTTCCCACAGCTCCAGGGCGTGGCACCCACAGCAGTGTCACCCACATTTCCCTGCGTTTTCGTGGTGGTAAATAGCGCAAAGCCCAGAGGGTTTCTCATTGCCATGGGATGAGCATCCGTGCTCCCATTGCCTGCAAGGGCACGGAGGGGAAATGCTGGGTCGGGACCCCATCGGCCGCTCGGAGCGTGTGTTTACTGTGTCAGAAGCCGTAAATTCGCCCGGTTTAATTGAAAGCTGGTGCTGTGGGTTTGGCTTAATCCGCCCTCCTCCTCCTCCTCCATTAGATAACGTCTCGCTGAAACCACTTTGCAAACTCACGGCATTCCTGCGTGCTGAGCGCCGGGGCAGCCGGCGGGCCGTGGCCGCAATAGGTGCTCACGTGCTGCTGCTGGCTCTGGTCCTCCGCACTCATCCTGCCCCGGTCCTGGCTACAGCAGTGAACTGACCCACTCGTGACATGTAACCTGGATGGCAACGAGATGGGATGGCTGGGGGTGGTGGGATGCAGTGAGATGCGGGACTGTGCCGGGGGGAGCACCCCGAGGGGAGTGGATTCAGAGGGCTCAAGTTGAAAAGATAAAGGGAACTGTTTTGGGTGGGGGAAACCTGAGTGGCAAACAGGATGGGATGTGCCCAAAAAGAGCTGGAAGGGGAGAAGCAACGGAAACTCTTACCTCCGTGCAGAGCATCGGAAGAGTTGGCACCGCTTTCCCTCCCCCTGGCACAGGGGAACTGAGGCACAGAGCCAGGCGGGGCTCGCTGAGCACTCAGGGCTGTGACCACATCGGCGAGCCCCTTCCTCTTTGGGGTTCTGCAGAACCGGTGGTGGAAGAGGAGGAAACCTGCAGATCACGGAGAGATCGTTTCGCCGGCGCGAGTACCCACAGGGTTTCTCCATCACCCGTCCCCAGCCTCACCCAGGGCTACCGTGGGGCTGGGTCGGGGACCCCCGGTGCCCGGCGCGGGGGCAGTTTGCTTTGCCAGCGGAGTTCAGGCAGAGGGCAGGGGCGGCGAGGGCTGTCGGGGTGTCCTCCGGCCGCCGCTGACCTGCAAGGAATGCCGTGAGTCACGGGGAAAGCATCCCCGCGCCGCCAGCCCTCGCCGTGCTTCCCAGGCAGCAGACGGCAACTGGAGGCTGCGGATCCTGCACTCCAGGTTTTGGGGTGCGCGGTGCCCTGGGACACCCCCGTTACATCCCACAGAGGTGCCCAGGGGAGATGCAGAGCTCGCCCAGGGTGTGAACCCAACCAAAATGCTGGCACTGAGGAGGCGGCCATCACTCCGGTGTCTGGGCACGGGATGGGGTGGGCAGGCCAGGCACGGTCCCCAGCTCCAGTGAGGCCAGACATGAACTCAGCCTCTCCAGTGGGGAGAGATGACGTGCTGCTGGGAGGTCACTGGGGGCCGGGAAGACATCCCAGCCCAGTGCTCGGGGCTCTCCTGCTCGGCCACCTCCGCCCCGCGGGAGAGACGCTCCCGGAGGCAGCTCCTGCTTCCGTCCTTCCCACTGGGAAGCCGATGTTTTCGGCTTTATCAGTACACCACAGCTTCATGCCCGGCGTTGGAGAGGAGAGAAAGGTTTTTCCCAGTGGTGCCGTACCGAGGCGCTGAGCCCCGGATACTGCTCTGTTTCAGGTCGCGTTGTGAAATTAAAGAGGGACATGGTGCTTGGGGGAAGAATTGTGAATTTCTGGAAGATTATCCGAGTGTGGCAGCCACCCCCGGCGCAGGGCAGTGGGATGTGGCACGAGGCCAGGACCCTGCCGGGAGCGAGCATGGAGCGGGAATCCCAGGAGAGGACAAAGCCCGGAGCATCCCTCCATTGGTGAGCACCCAGAGCCCACCCAGCTGTGCCCTCTCAGCCTCCACAGCTGAGTGTGTCCTGAATAGGGAGGAACGTGCTACGTTTCTGCAAATATCTCAGCCCTGGGCTTCTCCGGGGCTGGGAAGATACTGGGAGGATACTGGCTGCAGGTGGGAATGGCTGCAGGGAGGAGCTGTGGTGCTGAGTGAGGCACCAGCACCAGCCGCTTCCTTGAGAGGAACGCGATAAAATGCACAAAGTTCTTGAAGGGCCGAGCGTGGGACAGCAGGAACCTGTTGCCACCTCCTGCCTGTCCCCAGTGCCAGGGCACCCAGGAGGTGATGGGAAAAGGAGTGGCCGGGCAGCAGCTGGGTGCTGAAGGATGGTGACCTCCAGAGATGCCAATGGCATTATGAGGGACGTGTGGTCCCCTCTCAGCAGCCAGAGCTCATCTCCTCTGCCCAGGCCATCTCCAGCTCCCAGGTAGCACTCCAAAGGCCACTTCAACATCCCATCCCACGCCACCAGTCATCTTCCCAGGAAGAGCAAAGACCTGATGCTCTTGTGACACCTAATGGCAGCTATTGTTATCAAACGGAGCGCTCCCCCAGGAAGGCTCAGCTTCCCACGGAGCCACAGATCAAGGGATGCTCTGGTAGCCAGCCCAGGCTGGCTGAGCGGGATGGGGGCTGCCAGCGGGGTTTGGGAGATGCAGATATCAGCCCTGGGAAAGACAAGCCCAGGAGCTGGTTTTTCTCCCCATTCCTTATGGGAAACGCAGGCTGCCACTGTGCTGGTTGTCCACTCTCCTCCTCCCAGGGGCTTCTGAACCTGCTGGCCACCTCCAGCCCCAAACCGAGCGGTGCCTGCAGAGCTGAGAACCACCAGGCAGGTGCACAGGAAACCCTGAATTTTGTCTTCAATCCTCCCCCCAACACGAAGGGAGAGGCAGGAGCCTGCCCACAACCACAGCATCAGACATCAGAGAATCCACACCAAAGCCCCACGGAGCAGCCCTGGCTCCCCAAATCCTGCTGCCAGGGAACGCCCTGATAAACCCAGCCCCATCCCTGGGAAGGAGGACGCGTCCCCTCGCACCGCGGCACCGAAACCTCAGCCGAGGGCTCCCCGCAAGGTTATGTCACCCAGGATGGAAACCTCTGGGACTGGCCCCGAATCCAGCACCAAACCCCAGACCCTCCAGCTCCTGCACCAGGACACATCCCTCCTCCTCCCGTTTGCTCAGATCCCGCTGTCCCAGCGGCGCTCCGGCCGCTTTCCAAACCCACTCGTGGGGACGGGCTCATCCCACCACACGCGGGGACTGGACCCGCAGCCCCCCAGCACCCGTCGGGGCAATAGAGGCTCTGGGGCCCCCTTCTCGCTGATGGCAAAGCAGGATCCTGCCTGCCAGATCCTTTGATTTTTCCTGGCTCAGCCCAGGGATCGGCATCCCAAGGGGCTGCAAGGCCCTTTCCCTACCCCCCCACCCCCCCACCCCCTTTCCACCAACACGGGGCCATCCTGGGTGCAAGGGGTGTGGGCGATGCATGGGAAGGCGGCGGTGGAGAAAAGGTTTCGGGGAATTTAGCTGCCAGCCCACGCACCCTGCTCACCGCTACTTCTGTTCCGGGGAAGGGAGGTGACGGGGGACACGGCGCGGAGACGAGCGGCACCCATGGGTGCTTGCAGGCAGCACCGCGGGAGGGGTGGGGGAAACTGAGGCACGGAGCGGGTACATGGGCTGCCCACGGGGGACACGGGCCAGCACCGCAGCTCTCTGAAGAAAACCGGTGCCGAAGGAGGCGGCCAAGCCCAGTTGCCCCCATCACCCAGGCTAGACCAGGCGTGGGGGTGGGGAGGGACACAGCCCCGGGGCTTCCTCACTGCCCCCTCCCCCCCCATTTCCATCCACCTTCGGGCCATTTTCCCTTCCTGAAGTGGCTCTTTGCAGGGCGGCTGGCAGAGGGGGGGCAGGCTGTAAGTGTATTTGCTGGCTAATTCCTCATTACCTTAATGCATTCGCAAGCTGGGATAATTGATGGATGTTTAACAGGATGCATTTCCGACAGTCGGCTGGAGAAATGGACTCCCATTACCCCGCAAACCTTTCTTTTTACCATCGAACTCCTTTGTTTCGATTGATCCTCGCCTTTCCCATCACTTGCTGCTCCTTAATAATCCCCAAAGCAGCTGCTTTCCCCCCCCAGCTCCTCCCGGCCTCACTGGAGGCTTGTGCAGGGGTCTGTAAGCAGACCTGGGCGTCGCTGCAGGTCTTTATTTTACAATAAATAAGATATTTTTTTCCCCAAAGCATGGTCAAACCTGACAAAGAGCAGGGGAAGGGCGTGCTGGGGGCATCACCCTGGGCAATTAGAGCAATACAAGCTGCAGGGAGAAATTTGGGGTGAAGCGGGGCAGGCGGCCGGGCTGAGCCAAGCCTAAGGGAGAGGTCGCCCTTTGGGGCCGGTATCAGCCCAGGCCAGGCCTGGGGCTGAGCCCTGCTCTGCCCGCGGTGCTTTTATCTGCGGCTCCCTCTGTGTGGGAAGGGCAGCCCGGGGGTTATCGGCTCTGCCCGTCCCTGGCAAGGGGTCCCTGCATCCCCACGCTGGGGGTCTGGCCCCCGGGGCTCTCCCACCCACTCTGCCGCTGGCCAGGAGCAACCTGACATTTAATTCCCTGGGGTTTCTGCAATCAAGCCCTTGGCACGGCCGCGGCAAACACGGCTCCTTCCTTGGCCAGCATTGCCCTGGGCAGGGCTGTGCGCCTGCCCCAGAACCGGGGCGGCCTGGAGCCCCTGCGCCCTTTTCCAGGCTGCCAGGAGCAGTGCTGGGGGTGTCCCAAGGGGCTGTTTTCCACGTGATACTGAGCTCTTCCCACTCCCCATCCCAGTGCGTCCCAAACTGGGGTGCTCCCTCGATGCTCACACACGCTCAGGGCAACGCTCCCACCTGCATCCCTGCTGCAGCCCCATCCTTGGCCGCTCTCCCACCAAAACCTGGATTTGGGGCTCACACTGTCCCCTCCCGTTCCTCACCAGACCTCAGGTCCTGCGTGACCATTGCTCACTCCCTCACTTCTCCTTTCCAGTTCCCCCCTTGAGCTGCAAAGGAACCTGCAGCCTCTTCACGAGTTTTCTGCTCTGCAGCAGCCAGCCACGCACCGCACCAGGGCGAGAGCTGCCGCTCACCCCGTTTACCCGCCGTGATCCGACATTGTCCCACAGCATCCCTGATCCTCCCAGCCCTTTTCCCAGCTGCATCTTGCCCAGGATGAAGCAGAAGAGTCCTGGCACAGGAGATGAGCAGCCACAGGCCTGGTTTAATGCAGAATTAGGAAGAAAAAGGCAAAGCCCAGAGAGGGGAAAATCAGCTGGGGCTGCTCAGGGCTTTTATAGCCCTGGGAAGGTGGGTGAGAGGGATCGGGCTGGATGTAGGTCAGATGGGGAGAGGGGATGGGGCAGGGGAGACCCACAGCCGGGATGGAGAGTGGGGAAGAGGGCCCGGAGGAGGTGTCCTTGTGCTTAGGGGTGGCCCAAAGTGCCAGGTCTCAGGGCACGGACCAACCCGACGGAGCCCGGGCTGTGCTAGCGGGAGCGATGGCAACCTCAGTCCCAGGCACATCGCTGCTGTGGCTGAGTGCGAGGCGCAGCCCTGTGTGCTCCCAAAACATGAGCTGCACCCCATGCTCCAGCACAAAAGGGGCTGGGGGATGCGGCTGCTCCCCTGTGTCAGGGAGCAGCTGGCTGCAACCCCCCCGTGCCCATTCGCACGGCCCTCGGGGGAGGCAATAACCCACTTTTGGGGGGCTCTGCCTCTGGGGGTCCCAGCTCAGGGGGACCTGGGGGTGGGACAGGACCCCACAGCCCACGTCCAGCCTCCTCCACAGGACTGACACCCTTGCCAGCAGTAGGTAACCCTCTGAGGAGGGACGAGGATGGGACCCCTCTTGCTGCAGACGAGGTGCTGAGCAGGGAGGGGATGGTGGGGACAGCGGGGACGGGGGCTCGTCACCACTCCCGAAAGGCAGATCCCAGGGCAGATCCCAGGGCAGGGGTCTAAACCGGGCTCGTGCCCCACAGGTGCCCCCGGTGACTCTGTAGCTGCCCCACCGACACCCAGGGCTGGCACCTGCCCGTACGGGGCATCGCCGAGCCAGGCCCAGGCCTCACCCCGGGCAAATCCGGGGCGTCCCGCTGAGCTGCTGGCCGCGGCTCTGATCCCCTCCTGAACGACAGAGCCGGTCTTAAATCATGGCGGGAAGGCTGGTGAAAGCCTCGGTGCCTTCAAGCGTGAAATACAAAGCACTCACCGCCTCCTTTCAGCCCCTTCCCCGAGTGCCCGGCTCACCGCGTGAAACCTTTCACATCCCCGCTTCCCTGCGCAGCCAGCCCCTCCGCAAGCAGCACAATCCCAAATTGCTCTCTGCCTTTATGACTTAAAAAAAAAAATAAAGAGGAAAACCAAGGCTGCGATTTCCTTTCTCGTCTCTGAAATGGCATGGGAGGGGGTGAGGGGAAAGGATGGGAGGCCAAATCCACTCCATCCCTGGGGTTTCACCCCAAAACCAACGATGCTGAAGGGTTTGATTGTGGTGGGAAGGGCTCGGGGAGACATTTTGCAGCGAGGGAGGAAGCGACTGCGGATGTGCGATGGGGATGCGGAAAGGTCCCCGGTGCTTCATCGCTGGATCGGCCTCTGGCAGAGCCGGTGCCTGGCTCCCGGCGGTGCTTCACCCCAGCAGCGGGGCTGCGCGGTGCCGCCACCACGCTCCGAGGGGGATGGAGGCGGCCAGGGGTGCTGCGGGACGCTGAGGAGCATCAGCCCCACGTCCCGGTGGCGGTGACGGGGTGGGGACGGCTCCATGGGGCGATGCCATGGCGGGCAGATGGGGCTGCGGGAGGGCGGGTGGCGCGGGGCTGTCCCCGGGTGCCGGGGGAGGGTGCAGATGGCGCGGGGTGGGATGCTGTCGCGCTGCTATCAATCAGCGGCGGCTTTACCGAGCGCGGCAGCATCTGCAGCATCTCCGGGGTGTAAATCAGACCTGAACAAGGCTGAGGATTTCTGTACGAGATCTGGCCTCGCTGTCGGCGTTCACGCTGGTCACAGCGTCGCAAGGGGAGTCCTTGTGTCCCGCCAGCTCGGCGAAGGGCGCGTGAGGATGTCTGCGTGAGGATGCTGACCATGCCACCGCTCTGCTGTCAGGGGAAAGTGGCCTGGGGGAGCCCGAGCGGCAGCTCCTGGCAGTCTGAGCCCCTTTTCAGCATCTCCTCTTTTTTCCCACCCCCCATGTCCCGCTGACGGAGTCTCAGCCAAGGACGCCTCTCCCCGCCGCTCCCAAGCTGCCCCGAAGAGAGACTGGGACGGGGACAGGGGCTCTCTGGGGACCCTTGGGTCTGCCCTCCGCGGGTGGCCTGTCCCCTTGTCCCCATCCTGCCTGGGACAGGACGGGGGGGTGTGGCTGGGTGGTTTTTTTCACCTCTCCCCATTTTCTTTAGCATCCTTTCGGGGCGGTGTAGCATCCCCAGTCCCCACGGCAGTGAGGACAAACCCAGGGAGCTGCCTTCCTGCCCTAAACCCCTCCTTTGGCTGCCGAGACGGAGACTGTTCCCATTTTCCCCGTATCAGGCAGTATTTCTCCAATTGCAAGAATTTAAGGAATCAATTTCGACCGCCTGGAGCCGGCCCTGGTCCGAGCTCGCTGCCGTTCACGCTCGAGCTTTTCCTTCCCCTGTGCTTTATTCCCCCTCCCAACGCTGTAGGTGCCCAGTGAGGCCGGTGCGGCTGAATTGCATCTCCTTCCAGATGTTGTCTGCCTGGAAGCCAGCCCAGCCCTCGAACTGTGCCGTGCGGGCGTCTCTGTGCCGTGCGGGCGTCTCCGTGCCGTGCCGTGCCCAGTCCGAGCACTGCTGGGTTCTCCGCTCTTTGCCGTCACCGTTTGCTCCGCAGGGTTTTGCCTTCCTTCTCCTGCCACTTGTGCGTTCTCCCCCAGGTCTCCCCCATCACCCCCATGCTCCCTCCTGTCTGTCCTTCAGCTGCTGCCCCAAAGCTGGGGCTCCCGATGGAAAGCGGCTGGATCCGCGCTGGGGCAGAGCCTTCGGCGGAGGGAGAGAGGGCGAACTCCCTGCCTCCCCTCGCGTGAGCATCGTTCGTCCCTGCACGAGTGCACTCACATTTGAGGTGTAATGACCACACGAGCCAGGTGTTTTGTCAGACACCCAATGGCTCCGTCCCCGGGCACTCCAGTTCCTCCCACAGCTCCCTCCGTGCCCTCCCAACCCTGGGGATGCAAACCTGGGGCACCACCACCCGCTGTGGCTTCCAGGTTGGGTTTTGGGGGAAGCAGGGTGGGCGACGCAGAGCATTGTGCCCCCTGGGAGATGTCCGAGCCCTGGGGACAGCGATGCCAGTGAAGGGGCTGTGGTCCAGCGGCCGCCCGGTGCATCCCGGGCTGGGGCTGCCAGCGAGCGCCGGGAGCGGGGGGGGCTGGGCGGCTGCCATTATTCAATCTGGAGCAACCCTGACCTGCTGACAAAGGCAGAGTTATTTTTAAAAAGCGACCACTCAGCAAAATTCGCCTCTGCTGCCCATCCTGCTGCCACTGCCCGCCGCCGGGGAGAAATCCATCCCAGGAATCGCGGCTCCTGGATGCCTGAAATGGGGAGGCAGGAGTGTGATCCCTGCCAGCACCCTGCTGGCCCCCTCCCTGGGCTCCGCTGGCTTTTTGGGCTGCTGGATCCTCCAAGGATTTATAGCCCCATGAACACGGCGAGCCCAGGGCTCCTGGTGCACCAGAGGGGAGGGCACCCCACCCGCATCCCCCCCTAAGGCTCCCCAGAGCATCGCCCGCTCCCTCCACACGCAGCAGGACGGATCCTGCCGGAGCCAGGGGCCTGTTTTATTGCGGGGAGATGCTCGATGCAGTGATGGCCGCGGTGTGGGGACCCGACCAGTGTGGCAGCGGGATCACCCGGTCCTTGCCCTTGCGCAGGGTGGGGGCGTGGGGTTCCCCCATCCTCGCTCCCCCCTGCTCGGTCCATGGGTCCATGGCCTCTGCCCGCGCCGGGGGTTTGCCGTCTCCGTGCCAAGGCCAGTTGGCACCGGGGAGGGGTGCTGCCAGAGGAGGGTTTGGTGTTTGCAGGGGAAGAGCTGGGCCTGCTCCGCATTTCCAGGGCGAGAAAGTCACCCCACACCGCGCTCCGGCTCCACACAAATGCCCGACTCGAGGGGCAGCTGGTGCTCCCACCTTGCAGCCCCCCTGCTTTCAGTCCAAAAAGACTCAGGGGGGGATTGAATTCCCAATTCCAGGGGGGGATCTGCTCCAAGACTGCCGGGCCGCTGCCCGCAGGGGTTGTGCTCCTCAGCCCCGCTCGCCTTCGCTCCCCCGAGGCGGCCGCGCTGCCCAGGAGCCCTCCTTCCGTTTGATTGCCGCGGTGTGAATTAATACCCATTTCCTGACGCTTTTATGGTTTCCTCCCAAATGGCTCTTACATCAAGAGGATATTGGGTTACAGCAAATACCAGCGGTGGGGAATGAGCCCGGGCTCTGCCTGCTCCTAAATCCACCCGTGGATTTGGGCACCGTCTGCCTCCGGTCCCGCTTCCCCCCGTTGTCCCTTCTCTGGAGCTGGACAGATGCTGTTGGCAGCAAATCATCCCCGTTGGGACAGCGGGAAACACCACGGACCCCCTTGAACATCTGCCCCCAGAGAGTGGGGCTGGCAGAGCCCCTGGGGTGTGGGGATTTGGGGGTGGCCCCCAGTTTTGGGGCCACTTTGGGCTGGAAGGTTCCCGCCTTGTCTCGCTCGGCGCGCACGCACACCTCTCGGGCTGGTTACTGTAGAAACAAAATTAGCACAGGGAGGGAACGCGATCCCAGAGCTAATTAAGGTAATTACAGCTTCACACCAGCTGCTCGCGGGGTCCAAGGACCTTCTGTAACTTGTGGAGGGGATCAGCCGCGCGGGGGGACCCCGAACTCTGGCTCTCGGTGGCACTTGGGGCGGGCTGTGTCACTGGCCACTGAGGGTGGCACTGAGCTGCAGGGATGCACGGCCCCAGATGTGCCTCCCAGATGTGCTGGCCCCATCGCAGCTGCAGGACCCAGGCTGGGTTTGGGGTCCGAGATGGGCTTGGGGTCCCTGGGGAGCTGCTTTGGAGGGGGGTTGGTGCTGGGGGTGGGGTGGGATGTGCCCCCTGAGCCCAGGGCATCCTGCCAGTGTTGCGCTTCACAGATGTGTTGCTTCGGCTCTTCAATCGGGGACGCCCTGGCTGGTGGGGACGGGAACCGCAGCTGGGTGAGGGTCCCTCCCATCCCCCAGTGACCGGCTGGCCGAGGGCGAAGGGGGCGGGATGGGTGCGGGCAGCAGGAGCAGGATGGGGCTGGTGGGTGTCGGGGGGTTTTTTGAGGGGGGGACGTGGAGCTGGAAAAGCAGACATCTGCCCCAGGGTCAGATGAACCCACTGGGACCAGTTAGGGACTCTGCGGAGGACAGGGGATGGGGTGATTGTGGGGTTCAGTGGGGGCCACCCCCAGCATCAGGGGGGCAGGAGCATCCCTGAGTCTCCCACCGCCTCCCATCAGCTGGCAAAATATTGCTGCCTCGTGAGCGCCTTCCCACAAAACTGGATTTTTGGAGCCAATTCCCGGCACCGGCTCGGGGCGGGAGCCAGGGGAACGCGGCCAAACATGTTCGTGCCGTGGCCGAAACTGCCCGGTGGCCTGGCTGCGGCCCGAAGCCGGGGATGGAGGGGGCTTTGTGGCCTGGGGACCTGGTGGGCTGGCCGGGGGGGCCAGGGCTGGGGACAGAAACGCTGTGTGCCGCGGCGATGGCGGTGGCGTGTCGGCGCTGGGAGTGGGCAGCGATGCACCGCTTACCAGCGCACTGATATTTATTATCCAGCTGCATTACGGGGCCGACGTGCAATGCGGTGCAGGGAGCGAGTGAAATAAATACAGCGGCAGCACGGGGGCCGGCAGCGTTCCCCGTGAAACTCTACGGGTTTCCCCATCCTCCCGCCTCCGCTGCTTTCTCTGGCTGCTGGGTTTTGAAGGAGGAAAAATAAACGCTCGCAAAAATCACTCTCTCTCCCGGCTTGTCCCCGTTTGCCCTGTGCTTTGGCGGCTCTGCCGGGGCGGGCTGGGACGTGGCGAGAACGGGAGCCAGGAGGGAGGGACGGCGGGAGGGGGCTCCCCTGGGATGCTCGGCACCAACAGGGTGATGGGACCAAACTGCGACCCCCCCAGTCCTGCATGGGACCCCGCTCCCGCAGCCCATTCCCCACGGTGTTGGAGGAAGCTGGCACGACACGGAGCTGCTGGAGGTGTGCAGGCATGAGAACTGCCCCAGCTCGGTGCATGGATCAGAGGCGGGAGTGGGGCCCGGTGGGATGGGGAGGGGGCAGATCCCCCGAACCGGTCCCCAGAGCTCGTTCCCAACCCCGAGGAGGGCGGTGTGGGGAGAAAGAGGCAGTGCTGGTGTGGGCTGGATCTGATGGAGGGGGACGGATCCGAGGCTGGGATGGAGCTACAGCCGAGGGAAGGAGCCGAGGCCGAAGGTCGGAGCTGGTGCGAAGGCACGGCCCCAGCGCAGGGGGATGGATGGGGCGCGGGAGGCTGGCTGTGCTGCAGGAGGAGGGAGCTGCAGCAAAGGGATGCGTCTGAGGCAGAGGGATGTGTCTGAGGCAGAGGGATGTGACTCGGAGTGACACAAGTGCAGGGCTTTGTGTGTCCCCCCCAGCCCTGCCATCAGCACGGGGCTGGCCTCCTCCCCGACTTGTGCCTCAGTTTCCCCCCTGGCCAAGGGGCAGAGGCTGCTCCATCCCCGTTTCCCACACACCTCCCTGTGTCCATCCACCCCTGCAGCGTCACAACGAGGATGGGGGCTCCGACCTCAAAGCTGGGAAGGGCCGGAGTGACGCGGGGCCGGCTCCCGGGTTATTTATAACCACCTCCGAGTGCCGGTGTGCGGCAGCAGCTCCCGGGGATATTTTTAGCCCGCTGCAGGGAATCACAGCGGCGAGCACTCAGGAGCAGCGGGAAGGAGAGAGGGAGGAGGGGGAAAGGTGCTGCAGCATGAAGCCCTGCCAGCATCCCTGCTCCGAAAACCCCCAGCCCACTGCCCACGCTTTTTGGGGAGGAAAGCTCCCCCCGGGATGGCTGCAGGGTCACACCTGGCCTTGGTGCCATTGCATCCCGTAACGGCCTGTGGGTACCCGAGGGATCACATCCTCACGCCGCCGGACACGGGCAGTGGGGCTGCTCCCCGGCTCGGGGCACCCACCGAGGTGCGGGGTGTTGAGCAGGGTGGTGGCGGCGCAGGCTGCCGCTGTCATCTCCAGACAGGCAGACACTGAGCGAGCAGCGCTGTCTGCATCTGTAATTAGCCGTGCCGCTGCGGAGGCTGCGGGAAATCTGGGCAAGGGCACCCCCGGGCGTGTGGCTTTGCTCCCTCGCCGTGGGTGCTGCCATCGGCCCCGCGGCCGCCCCCACCCCGGCTGCCTGCTGGGTGGGTGCTCTGCACCCCGCAGCGCCCGCACGGCGCCGCCACACGCACGCGTGCCACATGCACAGACACGCGCGTGCATGTACACACACACGTGTGCGCATTGCTGGCACAGCAAGGAAGGGGCGCTCACCTGCCGGGAGCTCTGGGGACAGAGGTGCCACCCAAGCCCTGCTGAGCAGGAGAGACCCCTTATGCCAGTCCCCCCCCGCCCAGAGATGCCAAATGTGCTGCAGCTTCACCCGCTGTGACCCCCGCCTACACTCAGCGCTGGCACCATCCCCAAATTTTCCGGACCTGCAGCGCCTGCGGAGCACCCGGTGCCGGATTGCCGGGCACCCCAGGACCGGGCACCCAGGAATCTGGGCATGCAGGACCAGGGCTGGGCACCCTGGGGTGCGGGACTGGGCGCCCGGAGCCAGGGACAGACACCCATCCCCGGCGGGGCGTGGGGCCGAGGTGTGAAGCGCCGCTCTCCTGTTCCCAGCATTTTCCCAGTTTATTTTCTCCCCGATTAGATTCCAGCTGGCAGGACGGCGCCCATAAATATACATAAGGGCTCATTTACGTGACAGTTTATTCGGGAGCGAATTCCACAGCTGCCTGGCAGACAGCTTGGTGCAGCGGGCGAGAGTCGTGCCCGAAACCGGCCGTGCCTCAGTTTCCCCATCTGCAGCCCAGGCCAGGAAGGGAATGGCTTTCCCCACGTTTTTGATCGTTTATTCCTGGAAAGCCCAGGGTGTTGTTATTGAGGCTATTTATAGCGCGGTGAGCGGGTTATTAATATGATTATTCACAGAGTGGCAGCGGGTAATCGCCCCGCGCAGGGATGACACCCTGCGTGCGCGAGGTGCTGCATGGGGACGGTCTCGGCACCAACCTGCCTCCAGCGCGGGGGGAAACTCACCCCAAAACCCCAGGGGCATCGGGCTGTGCCTGGCAGGCAACGGGGTCGCGGCTGGTTGTGGGATTTGGCGCTGCCGTGCCCCGGTGCTGGAGTCCAGCTCTTGTTTCGATCCCGATGATTAGCTGAGTCACAGCTGGGGAGCTGCTAATTAAATGTATTTCTTAATTAACAAGATCACAGAGAAGGCCTGCCAGCCCGGCCTGGCTTTCAATCACGGCTGACAGAGGCAGCTGCGGTGGCAGAGGTACCGTGCAGCCTGAGGTGTGACGAGTGTCCCAGCGCTCAGCTCTGCCCCGTGGCCGTCTCCGCTGCTCTCCCACTCCGGGAGCCCATTTCTCTGCGCAGCAGCGGTGTGAGGATGAGGAGGGCTCGTGCCTGGCATCGTCCCACCCCGGGTGAGACGAGCGGGGCAGCCTCAGCCTCTGGCTGGTGTGGACCTGGGGTGCAGCGAGCGTGCTGGCGCTCAGCGCAGGGCTGGGTCAGCCCCTGCTCCTGCCCTGTGACTCAGGGCTGCTTCACACCACCCCACATCCCTCCCCACCACCTGAGCCCTGATGGAGCTTGGCTATTAATTAATATTAATAACAACCCCTGTAGCTGCTATTCACTGACCTCAAAGCACAACCTCAAGTAACCCCTGTGCTGCTCCCCAGTGGGGAAATCTCCGCTCCCCACCGGATGGGGAAACTGAGGCACGGGAACTGGGGCGGGAGCAGTGCCAGGAGCTTTCTCTGCTCTCCCATAGAGCCTGGCCTTTGCTCCCCGGCAGCAAATCCCGGGAAGGTACCCACAGCCCGACGGCAACCCAAACGGGCGAGCCAGAGCGCGTGGAGAGGGTTTTGCTGGTTGGGGAAAAAAAAAAAGAAAAAATAAACAAAAATAAATACAAATACATAAAGGAGCTCGTTCTGCGCTCCAGCCTGAGCTCTTCCCCACGGCGACGGGCCCACATCCCTGCGGGAAGCGGGGGGCTGAGCTCTCGGGGGGATTTGGCGCAGGCAGGCAGCAGCGCTGGGGTTCCTCGCCGGCTTTGGCAGTCCGGTCATGTCCCGCCGGGCGAGCAGCGGGACTGCGTCACGTTCCAGCGGCAGCACTGACTCACGGCCGCTCCAGCCTCCTGGGGAGCAGCCAGCACATTGCAGAGATTCCTGGATGGAGGCAGGAAAATAAAATTAAATAATAACAACCGCCAGGCGCTCCCCCCGTCTTCTTCCTTCCCCCAGCCTCCTGCAACACAGACGCAAACAGCGAATTCCTGCGCCATCGGGAAACACCTCCTGCCTCGCCAGACGCCGCCACGCACGAAAACGCCCTTTGCCAGCAGCCTGCGGGGCTCCCCGAAAAGGAGGTGGGAGCTGCACGCCCCCACCCCACCCCACCGCTCCCCCGAGCCTGGGGACACCCCCTCAGCCAGTGCAAAAAGGGGGTGCAGGTGGGCCCCCCCTCCTGTTCGCATTGCTCCCTGGGGGGGATGCAGAGCGGGATGGGGGTACCCCAGCCCTAAGGTTGCACAATCCTGGCTGTGGGTTTTTTTTTTTGGGGGGGGGAGGCATGCACCACAGCTATTTTGCCTTATTTAGGATCATCTCCCGTCCTTAAATCCCCCCACCCAGGGAGGTGCCCCCCCAGCCCTGAGCACAGTGGCGGGGGGATGCTCCGCGGCAGCTGCTGTCAGCCTCCGCACATTTATTATTTAAAGCGCCTGGCGGGAGCGGTGGAAACCCCCGCGGGCTGCGGACGCTGCGTGCTGGGGTGAGGCCGCGTTGCCGCAGCTCCGGCCTGCGCAGCCCCAGCGTCGCGGCACTGCGGCGAGGGCCATGCTGCCAGAATGGCCGCCCCGCGTCCCGGGGGGCTGCACCCTCAGCACTGTTGAGCGGAGCCCCTCTGGGTCACCGGCCCCGGAGGGCACGGCGCAGGGGAAGGCGGCCGTGAGCGTAACGCCTGTAGAACCCACCGCCCATAGAGCCCAGCTCCTCCACAACCCAGCCCCAGGCACGCAGAGCGCGAGCTGTCGCCCCAGTGACGCAGTTCCCCCCCGAGCAGCCCCTACGGAGGGGGAAATCCCACCTCACCGGGCAGCGCAGCCCCCCACGGCACCTGCCGTCAGCAAGCGAGAGAACGTGCCCAGCAGAGCAGCCCTACAGAGGGGAGCGCCCACCCTGCAAAGAAACCCCCTCAGAGCCTGTCCCTGCAGAGCAAGAGCGCGCAGAGCACGTCCCGGGGCAAGCAGAGGGGGCGTGGGGTTTTATAGGGCACGCGTGGTCTCGATCCTGCCCCACGCTTGGGGGGTGCAGAGGGGAACGGGCCCTGGGAGCTGCTGCACCCCTTCCTGGGGAGCAGAGCCCTGCAGCAAGGCGCAGGGGGGAACCACAACACCCCCCCGCTTCTCCGCCGTCCACCTCTCCACTCGCTCCGTGCCCTTGAATCCCTCTGCACCCCCTTTTGCACAGCACGGGGCAGACGGGGGTGCGGTACGCGGGGTTCGGGACGAGCGCGGGCCAACGGAGCCTTTGCGAAGCGGCGGCTGCGCCAGCGCCCGTTCCCCTTTGCCGCGCTGCGTTTTCTCAATGAGGGGTGGCCCGGCCCCGGCGTGGCCGCAGCGCCGTGTTTCACAACGCGTTTCGGTCAGTGCTTACAAGAAGAGGCCGCGGGGAGGGCTGTGGCGGGGGGGTTCCAGTAAATGGCCTCCCAGCCTTCCTCATTCTCGAGAATAGGAAACCGCACGACTTCTCCACGGGGTTTCGCTTTCTGCGCGGGGAGGCAAGAGGCCAAACTGCTCCGCTTGACCATCGCTGCGCCGCAGCGAGGAAACCAAAAAAGCACAGGAAGAGAAAAATTCATCAGGGCACATCTTGGGTGCAAAAATATCCTTTTTCCAGGAAAGCAGAAGTGAGGGAATCATGAAACCCCACGAGTGAGGTCTCCCGCCGGCCTGTTTCGGGGATGCTCGGGGCAGCGGGGCGACGCTGTCTCCCAGGCAGCCGTCTTTGGGGGGCCTGGCGCCTTGCCACCCCCTCCACCCCTCGGCAGCCCCTTTCCCGCGGCACAGAGGGATGCTGCAGCCGGGCCGCGGCCCCCGAGGGCGGCTGGGGGCCGGGAGGGAGGTGGGCTGGAGCCGGTAAAAATAGCACCCAGGTGCCCTCTGCCCCAGAAGCGATTTCTCTCTGGTAAACAGGAAATCTATTCTTAGGCCCATTCACCAGCCGCGGGCTGCCGGCAGCTCCCCGCTCCGGGCTCGTTTTGTTCCTGGCTGACACAGGGGTGACGCAGCGGCGGAAGGCCACCATGCAGAACCTTCCAGCCCCGCGGGCTTCCCCTGCCTCGCTCCTTCCCCCCAGCAGCACCCTGCGCTCGTCCGCTTTTCCAGGGGTGCTGGGGTTTCCCCCTCACGTGAGGCGGTGGTGGGAGTGAGGGCGGTTTTGGGGCGTCTCTGGAAACCCCATGACGTTTGTTTCCAGGCCCAGCCCTGTGCTGGGTGCCACCTCAAGGGACAGTTGCTTTGGCAGAGCTCTCCCCCGGCATCTCCCCCTCTTCCCCCACGGTGTCTGAAGGTGGAGGAGATAAAGCCACCACGGTTTGCCCTTTCCTGGGATGAGCTGAGCTGGGGAGGCTGAGGAGGGAGGACGATGCTCACAGCTTTCTCCTGGCTCCCCACAGCCACCCGGCATGGGGACAGCTGTGGTTCATCTCTGCTCCCCACCCCATCCCCGAGTGACCCGGCCTTGTCCCAGAGCACTTCCCCTCCCAGGAAACGGGCGACCAAGAGCCCTACAAGGGCGGATGGTGCACCGTGGGCAGGATGGAGTGCAGGGAAAGTGTGGGATGGGCAGGAGCACAGGCTGGGGGTGTCTGTGGCTAAGGAGTACCCCCACAGCAGGGGACTGCAGCAGTGAGGCTAGGAACAGTGACAGACCGGGAGAGGGACACCCTAAACCCAGCAGGAGGGTCCCTGAGGGGGAGCTACCAGCGGGGTCTCTGCCGCCTGTCAGAGGGGCTGCTTACAGACACCGTGATGTGGAGCCCCAGTGACAAACCCACGGGGCACTCTGGAAATACCCCTACCCCCCAAAAAAGGCTCCTTGGACTGCACACGGAGGCTGCCGGTAGGATTTAGCACAGCAATCCCAATTCCACAGCTGCTTTCACAAAACCGGGCATCTCCCGCAGCACCCACCACCGGGGCCAGGCGTGGAGGAAAGCTGAGGCGTTGCTGCCCTCGGGCGGCAGCGGGCGGCACGGCACGGCACGGCACGGTGCAGCGGACCGGGGCCAGGCGGGCTGCAGGCTCCCCCCAATTCCCCTGGCTCTCCCTGCGCCTCACGGCTGCGGTACCTCCATCGCCTCTGCAGTGTGAGAGCAACGAGGGAGGGGAAGGGGGACTCAGCTTGTCCGTGCGCTGGCAAACGTGCCGCTGCCTTGCGCTTTTCGTGGTGAAAAACCAGAACGCAGAGAAATCCGGGATCTGCCCGAGCCGGCTGGGAGCGGGACGGGCCGGGGGAGGAGGTCTGACGCGCCAGGTAGCGCAGCAGGCGGGCCTGGCCTCATTCTGCTTCCTCGCAGGAGTCCGCATCCTCGCCCTCCTCGGGGCCTGCGATCCCCGCGGCGGAGCGCGCCATGGCCCTCATCCAGCGCCGCTTCAGCTCCTCCGTGTCGGCCATGAAGGTGTAGACCTGCCGGGACTGCGCCAGCTGGAAGAGGTGGCGGGAGTCGCCCTGGGGCAAGTCCCTCACCTGGTAGCCCAGCAGCGGGATGGAGGTGTGGGCTCGGACGTCCTGCCAAGAGCAGAGACAGCGGCGGGAGGCAGCGGCACGCCGGGCTGTCCCCCGCAGAGGGAGCTGGGCCCAGCCTTACCTGGGGGGCTGCGTAGATGTACAGCACGAGGGGATCATCCTGCGGAATCACGAACCAGCCCCGCGTGCCCCCCTTGCCGGTCTTGTCCAGCAGCTGCAGGGAACTGCACAGCAAACTCCTGCCCGATACCTCCGCAGCTCCTTTCTGCCAAAAAAAAAAAACCAGCAAACAAATCCTCAAATACCCCGTGAGGGAGGCACAAAGGACGCTTAGCGAAGGTCATTTCCTGGGGAACTCCCTGTCTGCTCCACAAACCTCCCCCAAACCAGGGCAGGCGAGGGGCGGTCCCGGCTGTGAGGGTCCTGCTGAGCTCTCCTGGCAGACGGAACCGCGGGGTGCCTGGTCCCAAGGCTCACGAGCGGGAGAGGGGGAGCTCGGCGCGTCCACCGGCCTCGCGGTTAGCGGGCACTCTGCTGCGGGAGCGTCCCCCCCCTCCGCTGCAGGGACAGCGGGGCTGGGGACCGGGGGGTGGCAGAGCTGAGAGGAGCAGGGCGCGTGGGGAGGACGGGCAGGGACGGGCAGAGCTCACCTCCAGGATGCCTTTGTGCTTCCCCTCCCGCTCCTCCGGCACCACGTGGCCCGTCAGGAAGGTGTAACACTCCTGGCACACGCGGTGCAGGCGGTTCCCATCGTACTGCAGCTCGGCCTTGTAGTCCGAGCAGCGAGCGCACACCACCTACAACCACCAGACAGGGACACTGGTGAGACTGGTGCGGGGCCGAGGGATCCCAAGGACAATTCCATGGGGAGCTGAGGGGCGGGAGCAGCGCCGAGCCCGGGAAAAGGGGTACAAGGCACAGGAGAGGTGCGCGGCCACCTGAACAGACCAGGAAGGAGGGAAAGAGAGCGGGGATGGAGCGACTCACGTATCCGCAGGCTCGACAGTGGTGTCTCCGGCGCGTGATGGCGTTGAAGGGCTCCTTGCAGCACATGCACATGGTCACCAGGTTGTCCCGCACCCACTGTGGGGCTCGGCGGCCCAGCTCCTCTGTCTGGGGGTGGGGGATGACATTGCTGGGGCTGCCTAGCCATGGTCTGGGTGGTCCCAGCCCCTCTGCTCTCACCCCTTCTCCCCACCCACACCCTCTGTTCAGCTAGGGAAACTGAGTCACGGCGAGGTGGGCTCTCCCTGAGCTCCATGCAGGGGAGTGCTGGAGACAAGCAAGACGCAGGGAGGGCAGGAGGGCTACCTTCAGGGCAGGAGTGCCTGTCTCCATCCCCTGCTTAAAGGTCTCGCTCCTCTTCTCCTTCCTGTCAATGGCATCTCGGAAGGCCTAGAGGGGAAGGCAGGGCTGGAGAGGCAGGCGGGGGGCTGCCCTGACACGGGCATCCAGCTGGGGTGAGATGTGCCACCTCTCCTAGCGCTCAGTGCTACCTTGATCCAGGCGTTCATCTCCTCCTCAGACCTGGGTACAAAAAGGGAGAGGGATAAGCTGTTGTCCCTCCTCCCCGACGGTCTGCAGGACCGCCACCCTTCCCTTTACCTGGCCTGCAGCTCCAGCGTCCGCTGCTTTCCCGAGACCAGGAAGGTGTGAGGGAACTGCGTGTCGTTCAGCTCCCGCACCTGAGAGAGACCAGAGAAAGGGTGTGGAGCAGCTGAACTTGCACCCAGCACACGGGGCTGTGGGGGACATGGAGGAGCCTGTCAGCCCCTCAAATCCTGCACACACAAGTTCTCACTGCAATTTCACCGGATCAGAGCACATCAACCAGCCCTCCTCACCCATAAAGCCACCCCCTGGCTCCAGCTCCTCCCTCCTTTCTGCGGAGGTGCGGGCCAGCAGCCGTATTACACCCCGCAGCAGGGTGCATTTTGGAGAAGCTGGGGGCTGGGGGAAGCACAAAGACAAGGTGCCTGTCTGACCTTCATGCTGTCCACGTTGATGCGGAGGTGGACCTGGAACTCAGCGCCCACCTGGATGACCCTGGGCACGCAGTACAGCAGCATGTTGTTGAACTGGGCAGCGGGGAGGAGGAGAGGGTTGGTTGGAGCCCAGCACCCTTCTGCTCAGAGCTGGGGGCTTCCCCGGGATCTAGGGTCCTTCACCCCCCTGGGCTGAGCTGGTCCTTGGGGAGAATCCAGCCTAGAAAGCAACTGCCTCTGCCCCAGCCCTCCCCCGCCCTGCAAAGGGGAAGCGCTCTGGGAGCGTGGCAACCCCCAAGGGCTGCTGTGCCCAGGGGACCAGCAGGTTCCCAACCACGCCCTGTACAGGGTGCTCTGCGCCGGGGGGCTCCAACCACCCCGCTCTGAACTCATCCCCTCCGTGCAGAGACGACCCAGCGACGCCCTGGTCAGGCTGTGCCGCCGCTCTCCCCATTCCTAGCCTATCTGCTCCCTGCCCCTTCCCCCGGGCACCCCAGCTCCCACCAGGAACAGGTACTTCTCCGACGTGCTGTTGTTGCGGGTGGAGATTTTTTGGATCGGCCCCTCCTTGATCAGCTCGTTGGAGGGATCCACAATGTCATCCTGGAGGCCCAGCCGCTGATAGACCGACCAGAGGTTTTGCAGCTGTTCCTGGGGGAGACAGAGGGACCCGCTTCTGTAGGGAGCTCAGCAGCCACAATCTTGTCACCCCTGAGCCCCTTCCATCCCCCCCTTCCACAGCAGCTGCTGAGCGCCAGGAGAGCTGGCACAGCTCTCTCACCCCAGACTGATCTTCGGGAGCAGCCCTCAGCCAGTCACATCACAGCTGACGCTGCAGACACGACTTCCCCAGGCTCAGGGCGCCGGGACCAAGCATCAAGAGCAGGGTCAAACCTCCTCTGCTGAACCCACAGTGCTCCCGTCCCGCTCAGGGCAGGGCTGTCCTCACCGAGCCACACAGCAACGAGGCCGCGAGGAAATCTGGCAAATCCCTGTGCCGCGAGCCGCAAACACTGCCAGCTGCGACAGACACTCACCATCTCGGCGACAGCTGCATTTGAGTGCTTGGCCACCCTAAAAATCATCTCCAGGGCCTCTGGAACAAGAAGAGAAAGGGTGGAGGTTAAACACGGGGTAGGGAGCTGCGGGAGAAAACCCTCAGGTCTTTTCTTCACGGGAGAGACGCGCGTGTAGGGGCTGCTGCCCTCCCCTGGACACAGCCTGGAACGGCCCCGAACGCTGCGCAAGCGTCTGGGTCGGGCCGGACTGTGGGGTGCGGTGCGGTGGGGTGCGCGGGGGACGGCCAGCTGGCCCGTTTATCGCTGCATCCCAGCAGGGCTGGGAGCTGTGTGACCCGCAGGGGTCCGACAGCTCCCTTGGTCCCTGCAGGTCTCCCTGGGGGATGCTGGGGAGGGATCTGTATCCTGAAACACCACGCGCCTTCCCCGCCGACCTCCACAGACCTGAAAGGGCGGATTAACCCCTCTCCCTGCTCGAAAAGGGTCAGACTGAGGGGTTTATCCGAGGGCACAGGGCAGCTGACGAGAAAATCCAGTTATCCTGATGCTTGTGTACAGCATCAAGGACTGTCCTTCCCCCTACACACCCACCCCGCCACTCCCCACAGCGGCGAGCGCCAGCCAGAGCCCTTACTCTCCGCATCGTCCCGGTCCGGGGACTCCGGGGGCAGTTTTCGGACGTAGTCTTTCAGGAGGAGTTCATAGCGCGGGATCCTCTGCACAGGTTCCAGCATGTGGTGCTGCAGCGTTAGGTTAGCACAGACCTTCCTCTTCTGCAGAGACACCGTGCAGAGACAGAAACTGTCACCGAGGCAGCTCCCACCCTCCGCTGCTTCTCCCTTGCAGGGAGATTTTGGGGAGCGTTGCTGCAGCCCCCCACCCTGCCACAGCCCGTTACCTGGATGTCAGCAATGAGCTCCTGGAAGGGCGGGGATTTCTCTGACCAGACGGTGATGAGCTCCATGGCTTTGTTGAAGTTTTTCACATATTCACTGTACATCTTGAGGAACGGTGCAAGCTTCTGGATCACATCCCCAATCCGCGGGTTGCAGCTCCTGCAGGAGGGAAGCACAGACCAGGAGCTTCCTCAGCCCAGCAGGGCGGACAGACGGGGCGGGATAAAGCAAAGGGGCAGCTTGTGCACGGTGGAGGAGGATGGAGGTTTTTACCGCTGCGACCTGCTACATCCCCATACAACTTCTCGCTCTCCAGAATGGGAATGTCCCCAGCTTGCAGCCATCCTGGGCCATTCATACCTGGGAACACCCTTAAACCACCTGAGACGTCCCCTCCCTTTTCAGAATTACCCTGATGGGTGCTGGAGTGTTTTAAGGAAGTGCTTTCCAGCACAAAGTCACTTGGAGCAAAACAGGCTGAGCTCCCTGGTCTTGTTGGGAGACCAAATTCACCACCGCTCCCTCATCCTGGCAAAGCAAGCCAGGCTGCCCTCCCCTCCTGCAGCTCACCAGTCCTCCATGCGCTTCTGCAGCTCTGGCAGGAAGAACTTGGCGTGGAACTGGTAGATGGAGGAGATGTTAGAGAAGATCATTTTCACCACCTCCTCCGGGACTGTCTTCCCATTTTTGGCTTCTTTCATGAACTCTGTATAGAATATCTGGAAGAAAGAAGGGGTGAATAAAAAGGGTCAAGGAAGAGGCTTGAGGATCTCATTCCCTCTTTGAAGCTGGCACATTGCCCTGGGCAAATGTGTGACTCTGTGCAGAAGGGAAATCCTGGGCCCCAAGAGAGAAGCAGGGGGGACAGAAGGCTTTGCTGGGACAAAATTGCTCCTCGGATGTGTGTGGTGTAAGAGGGGCAAAAGCCAGACCCATTCTCTGGCCATGAAGACAGCAGGCCAGCGTGGCTCTCACCTGCACAGCCTGATTGTCTCCAAAAGCTCCAGGAAACAGTTCCTGGCCTGTGCACACTCTGAACTGAGCCCGGCCCTGCCGCAGGGTCCAAGCCCCGCTGAGGAGCACAGGACAGCTGGTGAGCGTGGAGCTGTGCTGCGGTGCTGCCTGGTTTGCCAGCACGGGGTGGCCAGCCTGTGCTAGTGGGGGCAGACAGCAGCGGGGCTATTGCTTCCCAGACCTGTGTGGGCCCCTCTGCTCCCCAGCTCACCTGGTCGAGAAGGTGGAGGCGGCTGACGTAAGCCTGCTCTGTCTCCAGCAGCTCCAGAGCGATTTTCTTTTCCTCTGGTTCCTGCACGGGGAGGAGGGCTCAGTCTCGTGGGCTGCAACACAAGCTTTCCCCCAGCCCGAGGGGACGCAGCGCTGGGGAGTCTGTGCCCGAAGCATCAGGGAAGGTGCCGCTTCTCTGTCACCCCACACACCGGCCCTTGCAGGGCAAGGACTTGCTCAGGGCCAGCAGAGACCTCAGCTCCTCGATCCAGCCCACGCAATTCCCCGCCTGAGCATCGCTGGCCTCGCCTGAGCCGCCTCCAGAGCTCACCGTGCTGCTGGGCCGGAGGCCTGGCTCCTGCGGCCTCCTCCAGTTGTCCTCACTGATCTTGTGTCGGAAAGAACGGATGCATTTGAAGCTGAGGCCCCGCCGACGCTGCTGCTCCTTCTTCTCCTCATTCTCTCGCTCTGCTTGGTGCCTGGCAGCCACCTGAGAGAGGCTCTGGCTGGCCGGGGATGTTGGAAGCTGCTGGGCCTGGCTGGCTGCAGGAGCAGCCTGGCCGTGCGGAGCCTGCTGATCCTTCCAAGGAAATGTGCCGGCCCTGCTGTGGAGGGATCGGGATGATCAGCTCAGCCGCTCCCCCAGCTCAGCACAGCTCCCCCAGCTCCCAGGCCCAGGTTAGAGCCACCGTCCTCAAGCGAAGGCGACAAGACAGCAGCCCCCCCAGCGCTGGTGCTTTGCTCTGCCATGACTCTGCCCGCACAAACCAGGGTCTGAAAGCCCACACACCCTCCAAGGGGGCCGGGATCCAGCCCCTTTTCTCCCAGTGCCTCCCGCTGATGCGGTCAGCCCCCGTCCCGCTCTAGAAAAGCAGGACTCTGCCGTTTATCCCGCCCACAGCCATGCCCTGGCCTTTGCGGCTTTCCGCCTGCCGACACCGTGGAGCCACGGCGAGGAGCCAGCAGCTCGGGCGTGAGGCTCTCAAAGCCAAACAGCCAAGAGGTGTCAGCCAAGAGCAGGGCTGCGTAGGTGCTTTTGCTGAGAGGTATTTTTTGGATGGTTTTTCTCTCTTCCCTTTTCTGGTAAAGACAAGGAAAACAGGTCCAGAGCAGGCACGGGGAGAAGCCACACAAGGTGCAGGCTGTGAAGACGACAGCAACTGAGTTGTCTGCCGTTCGAGAGCCGGTCCCTGTGGTAAATTGCTCTGGACAGATATCCACTGGTGGCCTGCAGACAGGAGTGGGACGAGGACGAGGGGAAAATCGGGACGAAACTGGACATAAAACATCAAACTTGAGGACAGGAGGTGACCTGAGTGGCAGACACTCATCTGAAGAGAATTACGGGTCCATCCTCACTCTGGAGCTCAGGAGAACATCCACAGCCACGCACCATCCCCTCCTGTCCACGGGCACCGGCGTAACCCCTCACGTGACAGAGAGGCTTTGTCTGTCCCTCCTGGTGCCTCCCTGACCTGTGCCAGCCTAAACCCACCGCTGAGATCCAACAGGGAACTTCTGTCTTTTTATTTGCGGTGACTTGGGTTAAACCGTTTTCTGTTCCATAAAACTCGTTTCCAGGTTCCCCAGCTTCCTCTGAAAATCATTAAGTCACTTTTGTTTCCTCTAAATCAAACTCACGCTTCACAATAAACAGCAAACACACTGCAGCAGCAAAATGGAGGCAGACCAAACCCCAAAAACAGCTCCAGTGCAACATCACAGGTCAAATTGAAACTGTGGGACCATGGGGACAACCACGCTGCTCTGCAGCCACCCAGAGCACAAAGCCCAGGGCAAAGCACGCAGCGGAGATGCAGGCAAAGTTCCCGGGGCAGAAGGAAATCTCACGCCTGAACATCTTCAGGAAGTGCTACAACACTCATCCGTCCAACCACCCAGCCTCACGGAGAGCCCCCCACGGACAGGAGGCAAGATCCAGTATCCCAGCCCAACAGCCAGGGAGACAGGCATGGACCACAACGGCGCCTCACCCCAAACTCAGAACTGCAAGGCAGATCCCCTCGCTCTGCCCTGGCACGCGCTGCCTGAGGGTCCCAGCTCATGTTTCCGAGTGAAGGCGCTGTTTTACGGGGCTGCCTTGCAACCCCCAGGGAACTGGCAGTCCCTCTTCACAGGATTAACGTGAACTCTTCTCTTAACACCAACTCTTAACACAAACTCTTTCCTAGAAGCCGCCTCGCTGCAAACAGCTGGATGGCCTGAGGCTGCTGCCTGAGGCTCGAATCCCCCTAGATGCTCCAGCAGGGAATTCCTGGGAAGACCCCTGTCTACGTATTTGCAAACCAAACTCGTTTCTCCCGGCAGCAGGGGAAAAAGCATTCACCAGCCAGGCTGACTGCAAAAGCATGCCACAGCCTACCCCCGAGCCAGGCACGGAAACCTCCAGCAGCACCAGCCACATCCCACTGAGGTTTTCAGACTTCTGTCCACGACGCTGCAGCAGGAGGGAGACACGGGGCAGATCCGAGTGCTACGGAACAGCACATCGCCCGGTCACCTTCACAGCCTCCGCAGCACCTCCAGGGCGGGTTTCTTCCTTCCAAAACCCACACCCCGCGGAGCCCTCACGCAGCCAGGATGCTCCCTCCTTACCAGTGCTCTTCGAACACAGCCACCAGCTCCAACACGCTCTGCTGATCATCGGCCTCTCCCTCCATGGCACCGGCTGCTCCGGCCGGGAGCGGGTCCCAGGGGCAAAGGGGCTGCAGGGGCGGGTGCTGATGGCCGTGGCTCCCTTCTTCTCCCCCCCTTTCTGCTTTGAGAGGTTTCTGGAACCCGCAGAGCTGTTTGGGGAGGAGGATTTGCACGAGGTAAAGACCATCTGCGGTAGGCGAGCTTGGCTCGGGGCGGCCTCAAAAGGAAAAGGGAAGAGGAAGCACAGCAGGTTGCAAGCAGGAGGGAAACCGAAAACCCTGGGAATGCGTTCAGCCCGGGGGGGCCTCCCGCACCTCCCCGCCGGGCAGCGGGGCCGGCGCCAGGGCCGAGGCTGGGCGGGGGGCCGGGCCCGCTGGGAGCCCCCGCAACGGGGGTGGGGTGGGCTGCGCCCCTCCGCGCCCCGGGGTGCCCCGGGGCTGGAGCCCGAACGGCCCCGGTGCCGCAGGGGCGGGAGGCTGGGCGGCAGCGCGGGCCGCATGGCCGAGCCCCCTCACGGGTGTCCCGCTGGAGCCCCTGGGGAGAGCACGGCACAGGGCACGGCCCCGCCGCGCCGCACCCCCCCCCGCGCCCCACGGCCCCGCCGCCGGCCCCGTTCCCGGCACGGCCTCGCCCGGCCGCCGCTGCCCCGCCCTCAC
>JAAGAY010148144.1:6418-125547 GCA_011801015.1 Ardeotis arabs | reverse complement strand
CGACCTGATCTAGTGGGGGATGTCCCTGCTCCTTGCAGGGGGGTTGGACTAGATGACCTTTGAAGGTCCCTTCCAACCCTAACCATTCTATGATTCTATGATTCTAAGAATCAGAATTCTTTTTTTAAAATTATTATTCCATTATCACCACAGGGAATGTTGGCCACTAATGGAAATAAGGGCTGGAATGTCCAGCCGTAGCCTATGGTTCCCACAGGCAAGCAGTTGTAGGTAAGAGTTGTTGACAGCATCCACAAAATAAAATATATGCAGACTGCTTGTAGAGGGGGTTATAGTTTTTATTTTAATGTTTTGTTCATTTGTTTGAGCAAAATCAGTAACAAACATATCTCAGAATAAGCTTGTGTGACTTCACTGCATTATGGAAGAGAGCCTGAGCTTGTTCGAAGCATTATGAACAGCCAATCTTTACCTAGTTGACAGATACACACATAGGTAGGACATTTTATTTTTGTATGTTTTTCTCCTGTCTTCCTTTTTCTTTATTTTCTGCTCCCTACTCACTGTTCAAAGTTCTGCCCACCTTGATGATGTAGGGTTATTTATCAATATATATGGGAATTTCACCTGTCAAGCTGACTCCTGTCCCTGGACTACATAAAAAGCTTAACTGAACAGTGGAACAATGCGTCCAGTCACTCTTCTAGCCAGCTCTCTTGAACGAAGCATTCCTAGTGTCCAATGTAGTCTGAACTGACAAGAAGAAATTATAATTTATCACTTGACTGATAAAACAGAAATGCAGTATCTAGTCTTTGAGTCTTTTCTGTCACCATCTTCTATCCCATGACTTCCATACGTACAGTTCAGCATCTGGTCTAATGGGATTACTTTTGCATTGTTGAATTCAAGATCAGACTTTGGTGAACAGCCTCTACATAGGGAGGCCTCTATTACTGTTATGTAAAACCTTACTGATGAAAGAATTTCAGGATCTACACAGCTCATATGCTTTAAATTATGCTCAGGTATGCAATTTTGGTTAATTTGATTCCAATGAGTTGCCATTTACCTCAGGTCTTAATTGCATTTATCTCAGGTCCATAGTTGCAGACCCTACATTATAACACTGCTTTTACCTACTGCCTTATACAACAGCGGAAAGATCTACCATTAAATACCACTGAAACAGTTTTGAAAATTAATTCTTCTCAGGTAGACAAAAAGTCATTTTTTTCTAATTGACTACACAACTCACATAATAGTATATCTAATTTCAGATATGTTTGTGATCCTGTTTATTAAAGACTGAGGTTCTCTGCACCTGTAGATTGGTATTATATATTCTGTTTCAGTGGCTCTTTGTGCCCAGAAGAGAGAAGAATGGGATTAGAGAATATTCATCTCTTGCCTCCATTGCTTTGTATTCTGGCAGGGCGCTTCCATATTAGTCAAGGCCAAGACAGTTTACAATCTCACATGTAATTCTGATAGGTTGTAATTCTGCAGGACATTACATTAGCAATAATGGTTCCTGTAAATGTTTATGTGAGGATTTTAAGTTTCAAGCATCAAAACAAATTATATTAAAGCTAAGTGTAATTTTCTAACTTATATTCAGAGCCACTAGATGGTGGTGTGCACTAGACCTGAGGAAAGTACACAAGAGGACTGATTAATGTGTTCTTCCGCTGCCTGAAGAGGAACTTTTTCATTCCTCACTTTCCAATCTTCTTCTGGTTAACCTTTTTTCTATCAGATGTTTATTTAGAAGATTTATTGTGACAATTATAAATCTCAGTTGAGGTTTTTCCCAGCTTATTAACTGAGTTTGCATGACAATAAGATCTCATTTTGAAATAAATCTGAAAAGCCAAGAAGATGATGAAAAGTCAGAGAAGACTTACATGCATGTGACGAAAAAAAAACCCCAAATAATTATGTGCAGCTTGGCTTATGGTATCTATGAAAACTTCAATAAGCATCATTAGATGTAAATATTTTCTACATTTTTAATATTAAAAACTATCTAGTAAGTACAGATGATCCAGTGACCAGTCTCATTTAATTACTAGGGTAGGACCAATGTATACAACACTGGTTTAGGAATTCATGTTTACGGCCTCCTTGGATATCAAGTTTAACTTTTCTATTTCTTCATACTAGGTAAAAAGACAGAGTTATATATAACTGGCTAATACACCTATCATTTGGCACATGGATTTTGGTCATTCCTCCCTCTCAGTCTGAATTGTAAGGGCGATATGTAAAATGAAAATCTGGAATTCTTTTAAACCAACACCAGTTAGGCTTTAAGGCATTCGCACAGCAAATCAGTGGTAGAATAAGAAATTGCAGGACTCTGAATCCCAGGGTATCACTGCTACAGGGTGATGTTATGTTTCTTCAGTGCTTCTGTTGTCCCTTAATCCAGGAATAGGTTCGTGCCCAGAGCGCTGGAGCCGATGAGCACACAGAGCCAAGGTCCACCTTCTAACCTTTAATGCAGTTCTGTATAGAAAGGGGTGCTAGGTGACAGTGAACAAATCTAGCACACCTCTTTGGAGAGGTCATAGTCTTTTATACAACAAAAGAGAAGTTGCACAAGACTTGGTTACTGGTCAGGTTTTAGTTATGTAACTGGTGCACTTCTGTGCAGGTCCTGATTATATTATATTAACAACATTAACAATAGTTAATTATTCAAACCCAGTTTGACATTAACATGTAAGGGACTCCTTTAATGGGCATGATTTTTACCATGCTAATTAGCTTTAGGTTACCTTTGGGTAACCTTACCCCCTTATCTCCCATCCCCCTGGCTGGGAAGTGACTCATCTTTGTTGATATTAGCTCATTCTTCTAATTCCTGTGCTATCTTGCTGTAATTCTTCACTCTAAGGAACACACTTACATTTGTCCTCTCCTGCCATCTATTTTTCCTTGTTCCGTCTTTGTTTCCTAGCCAATTTGGATCTGCTACTTGGTTCTGCCAACCTGTGTAACAATTCTATACGGCTCAGTAAAAGACAAGCTAGACATCTGAGCTGCAGAGGAAAGCTGTATGTTACCAGAGCGATATAAGAAAGTACAGAGATTCACAGTATGATGCACGTTCAATTTCAGAGAGCTATAACACAAGATAAAATGATGAGAAAAATGAAAGAAATCATCATTCCATTTTTAGCAAATACAATGACTGAAAATTGATGATACATTGAAGCCCATTTAGACAAATGTCTTGTAATAGTAAGCCTGTTAAAGAATAAGGGTCATTTATGCCACTATTTTTATTATTATTTTCAATCTCAGATGAATTATTTCCAATGAGCAAGATACAAATCAATTGTTGTAAATGACATTTGAAAAACGAGGAGCAAACCTTAGTGAGAATGAAAAGCTTTTGTATTAATATGATATTTAAGATTCTTAACTTATTCTGCACTAGTTCTAGGAGAAAAAGCATGTTTGGCATTCAGCCACAAAACGTAACTTGATTATGTGCCTGCTCATTAGAAAATGAAAGGTAGAAGAAAGCTCAACATGAGGAGAAAGAAAGCAGTTTAGTGATGCTGTTGCAATGTAAGTGATGAACTCACACCTTTGCTAGTGGTGTTTTCTTTAATTCTCTGGGATAGATTTATTTGTCCAGCCCTCCATCTTACTGACATGTACTACCTAGCTATATTATTGTATTTTGACAGCTATTGACTTATAGGAAACTGATGTAGTGTTGTAGCAACAAGGTAGCAAAGCTCAATAAGCAATATTGTAGTAGGAGAGGATTGTTTCGTTTTGAAACAAAACTGATTTCACTACCTGCCATTCACACATTTATACTCAAACACTTCCAGCACTACAGACGTGCATCCAAATAGCCTGTCCAGCAATCATGAAGCCAAGAAAAGTGTATCCAAGTGATCTAAAAAGCATTTCTTGTGATAGAATAGACAAGGGATACCAGCTAGTAAGGCTTCACAATCTCTCCTGCTGTTTTTAGGTTAGTTACTCCCTAATTAAGGGGAGATTAGTCTCTCCATCCTGTCCACTTTTTTTTCTCCCCTCTGCCAAGATCTTGATGATCTGCTAGTGTTGGTACCACCAACACCTGCTATTCTCATTACCTTTTCCCTGCCACTGTTTTCTTCAATGCCTTTCACACCTAGATTTTTCCATTCTCCATTGTCCTGGTTTCAGCTGGGATGGAGCTAATTTTCTTTGAGTAACTACTGTGTTTTGGATTTAGTATAGGATTTAGTATGTGAAGAATGTTGATAATATGCTGATGTTATTAGTTGTTGCTAAAGAGATCAAGGACTTTTCTCAGCTTCCCAGATTTTGCTAATGTGCAGGTGCAAGAAGCTGGGAAGGATATAGCCAGTAGAGTTGACCCGAACTGGCCAAAGAAAGTATTGCATGCCATAAATGTCATGCTCAGTTGTCCTGGTTCTGGCTAGGATAGAGTTAATTTTCACCTGAGCTGGGAGAGGAACTGGAGATGGTGGCACCTGTGGCTGGGGGACACAGTTGAGACAGTTTACTAATTAGCCAACAGCTGGGATAGTTTACCCAAATTGGACAAAGGGCTGTTCCACACCATGTGGTGTCATACTCAGTATATCAGTGAGGAGGGTGCTGAAGAGTGGTTTTGGCTATCTGGGAGGGTAATCAGGATCTGCTGGGAGCTATTGTACTCCAAATTATGTGCGTAAGCATATTCTATTATTGTTTTTGTTTTCCATCTCTGTTTTCTTTTCCTTTGTTGTTCTCTTAAACTGTTTTTATCTCACCTCATGAGTTTTGCCTTCTTTTTTTTTTTCCTGATTCTCCTCTCCATCCCCCTGGGGAGGCAGAGAGGTGGTGGGGGAGTGAGTGACTGTGTGGTATTTTAGCTGCTGAATGGGGCTAAACCAAGACATCAGTTGTAAGTGGCTGGTGAGCTGGCTCACTTTTCCTCTTGTTGTTTGGAATTGTTCTGGGATTTTTTTTTTTTTTTTCATTCCGTGATTGCTGCTTGGGATGGGCAGTATTGGTCATTGAGTTGTCAGGTGCTGAGCAACTGTGCATTGTTCATTGTTATATTTTATTATTCCACTCATTATCATTATTTTTATATATATATATATATTATTATCTCTTCCTTTGCTATCCAAGTAAACTGTCTTTGTCTCAACCTACAAATTTTCTTCTCAATTCTCTCCCCTATCCCCTGGGGAGGGTGAGTGAGTGCCTGTGTAGTATTAGAATGCTGACTGGCATTAAACTGTGACGTCCATTCATACTTATCCTAATGCTTGTATTATAGCTGCCCACAGACCAACAGGTCAGGGAACAGCCAGCATCTTTTCCAAAGAAAACAGTGACAAAGAGTGGCAATGACACACTATGGTGTTAAGGCTGATGGAAAAGTCTGCATAACAGACATCAATCCATCCTAAATTTCATTGGGAATAACTGTTTTATTTAGATGAATCAGAAAACTAGGACATAGTGAGGTGTATTGTGGCAGGGCTACTAAGCTTGGTGAAACTTTTTGCAATCTCAAAAGTGTAACCTCTTCAATCTCAAGATGAGAGTTGCTTGTGCTCACACCACTCATACAATAGCTGTAGATAACTACAGTGGAATGGTATAAAAAACATTTTTAAAAATAAATAGGTGCGTACAGTTTCAGTGTATAATCCCTTTACAGTTTTATACAAATGCAGCTCACAATGGTACCATAACAAAACTTCTCATTTCTTTTTGTATTTCCTTAATGAGCGAAAAGGAGTTGGATTGTCAATGAATAGTTGTCTTCTCCTTATATTGTTCCCCTATATGAAGCCTTATGCCACACACAAATACAACAAGCATTCACTATTTTCCTGTC
The DNA here is from genome assembly GCA_011801015.1 of Ardeotis arabs. Classification (NCBI taxonomy): domain Eukaryota; kingdom Metazoa; phylum Chordata; class Aves; order Otidiformes; family Otididae; genus Ardeotis; species Ardeotis arabs. The sequence goes on along the minus strand of JAAGAY010148144.1, from coordinate 119,714 downwards.
CTGTAAATCCCTACTAAGTTCATAGTTGTTTCAAATGACAGTTGTTTCAAATGATAGTTGTTTCAATTTCCAGTTATGTTTTCTCCTTGAAGTATCAAAATACACCATGAGGAGTAAAAATGAATCTACTTTTCTTCTGCATCTTGCTTGACATCACAGGATTAACCCACTATATAATGAGGAACAAAGAGTCAGTCAGGACAATCAATCAGCCCTATTTCCAGTACCAGAATATTACACGTGGTAGGTTAGTAATCTCAGGACTCTAACCAGCTACCATGCTTCCCTTGTTCACAACAAATTAAGACACATCTGTAATGTTAGTTGGGAACAGCACATTGTGTATTTAATACTAAAAGACAAATAGTGTTGTTCACTAGTCAAAATAGGGAAAATGGAACAAAGTTTAGCAAGATTTGTTACCTGACAAATTTCTTCTGCACCTGTGAAATAGAGAGAAGTAGATCTTTTAGTTTTTATTATGAGAAAATGTGGATAAAGTAGTGTATACATTTTGCATACCCTGAGTGTGAACGAAGGGGGAAAGAGTGAAACTGTTAAGTATGTAGTGGGACAAATCATGGATAAAATTAGAGCTCTAATGAATTACGGAAGTTATAGTTGGGAGTTAGCTTGAATGGTTAACAAATCAGAAGATAATTTCTAGGATGAGGATGCACTCATCCTCAAAACACTGATTCTGTTGACCCACACAGAAAGCTGAAATATCCGTAAAGCTCAAAGTGTACGCTTAGAAGGCTTTTGCAAAATACTTTGTCACCATTCCCAATTCCTCATCTCAACTAATGGCATGGAGGAATGGCATGAATTATTAAATTGGAACTTAGTTTGCTAAGTAATTTTGTTGTCCTTTTTTGTTTTTATCTCATTTTGTAAATGTTTCCCTAGAGTCCTTATTTTGGGGCTGTATTTTTGAAAGACTTTTATGCTCAGTCAATCTGTGGAAAGCATTTTGATTAAACATAAATCACTTTTGCTTGTATGTATTTGTATCACCTCTGTGGACAAAGATCTGTAAATGTCAAAGTATAGAAAAAGCGTGATAAAACAGTAAGGTTGTCCACTTAGCTTTCTCTGACAGGGTGCTATTCCAATGTGTCTTCAGTGGAAATCTGCAAAAGCCTGATTAGGTCCTCAAAAGTGTTTGCTGTCTGCCAAGGTCACAATGGTAGGAGAGCAATTGCAATAGCAAATGGGCAGCAGTTGAAAACAATGAGCTAAAAATTCAGAGTGATAGGAAGCAGAAGAGCTGCTAGGGGTGGGATTAATATGAAATATTTAAGTCAACCAGGATGCTATATGTGCAGTACAGGGTGGATAGGACAACACTCTTCATAAGCTCAAGCTCCAGGGAACCTTGAGAGCACTTGTAGAAATTAGAAATCAACAAATAGATCACATCACCTTATAAAATCAAGAATTGCTTCTTCCAGTTTTATTTCTGCTACTTTGTCCTGGCTACTTGTGAATGTCTGATATATATCCACCACTGCCCCATCAGGCTATTCCAAGTTGCAGCAGGGGAGGTTTAGGTTGGATATTAGGAAAAAATTTTTTATTTTATAGGTCAGGCACTGGAACAGGCTGTCTAAGAAAATGGTGGAGTCACCATCCCTGGAGGTGTTCAAAGAACGTTTAGATGTGGCACTCCAGGACGTGGTGATGTTAGATTGATGATTGGACTTGATGATCTTGGAGGTATTTTCCAACCTTAAAGGTTCTATGCTTCTATGATTCAACCCAATAGTTCAAGTTAACATTCCTTTATTGATCTCTATTGATATGCAGTGTTTATCCAAATTACATATTCTTTTTTTTGTTCTTTTGTATTGAAAATTGTTCAGGCAGCAGACTGTTTCTGGTATTATGAAGATATGGACACCAAAAGCTGCAAGCTATCAGTTAGCATCTGTCAGAAATCAAACATCTTTGTAACACATACCAATAGTAATGGCCCAGATTTCACAGCAAAACTACTTGCTCTCCCTGAGCATGCACATTCTTTTGAGCCTATTACATGTTACCCTTTCTAGCTTACCAAAATAACACCTGCCTTTAATTTTGCCTTTAGTTTTCAGATAAAACACCACAGATTTTGTAACCACAGCATTTAATTCCTATTCAATGTGATATGAATGACTTACAGAAAGTCATGAGACAAACACACTGGAAAAATCTGTACTTTCTTGACATTAGGACTAGCAGTTATGATAGATGTCCCTTTTAAACCTTTTTCATTTTTCCTGGAATTTTTGCACAAGAAACAGAACTCAGACAGCTAACCTAAATTGCAATCATTGCTCCCAAACAACTGAAGTTGAACGAGATTTAAAAATGTGTTGATTAGATGCATTTTCAAATTTTATCACTCCTTAAGAATGAAAGATATAATGAAAATAAGAGGGTACATCATACAATCACATCTGCCACCTACGCCACAGCCTATAGCAGGTTTATTGTAGATAGGAAGAAAATAATGTTTACAAAGGCCGAGTATCCTTGGTGACAGAGATGGAAACTCCTCCTACCAATGAGGATATGCATCCTGGATAAGGACAATAGTATATTTATAGACCTGTCGAGTCTATATTATGTGTAGTGATCTATGGTTTGTTATACAAGCCTACACTGGACCCTAGCCAAAATTCATGTCCTGAACTTGGTGGACGAGAAGCTTGCTGGTGGACGAGAAGCTCAACATGAGCCAGCAATGCACCCTTGCGGCCCAGAAGGCCAACCGCATCCTGGGCTACATCAAGAGGAGCGTGGCCAGCAGGTCGAGGGAGGTGATTCTCCCCCTCTACTCTGCCCTGGTGAGACCCCACCTGGAGTACTGTGTCCAGTTCTGGAGCCCCCAACATAAGAAGGACATGGACCAGCTGGAGAAGGTCCAGAGGAGGGCCACAAAGATGATCAGAGGGCTGGAGCACCTTTCCTGTGAGGACAGGCTGAGAGAGTTGGGGCTGTTCAGCCTGGAGGAGGCTCCGGGGAGACCTGATAGCAGTCTTCCAGTACCTCAAGGGGGTCTACAAGAAAGATGGGGAGAGGCTGTTCAGTAGGGCCTGTTGTGATAGGACAAAGGGTAATGGTTTTAAAATAGAGGGAGGTAGATTTAGATTAGATATTGGGAAGAAATTTTTTTACAATGAGGGTTGTAGAACACTGGAACAGGTTGCCCAGAAGGTGGTGGATGCCCCATCCCTGGAAACATTCAAGGCCAGGCTGGATGGGGCTCTGAGCGACCTGATCTAGTGGGGGATGTCCCTGCTCCTTGCAGGGGGGTTGGACTAGATGACCTTTGAAGGTCCCTTCCAACCCTAACCATTCTATGATTCTATGATTCTAACTTCCCTTAGGCGATTTGAATGCTAAAAATTGCACTCCCTTATGACCAAGGAGTATGCTAATGAAGAGAGCCTCCCTAAATGTTTAAAACATGAACGTATGTAATCATGGGCAGTAGGAAAAGTACGGGTAACCAATCAGTTATTTTATTGTGATTTCTTTCTTGTTATTATTTTGTATAAAAGACCCTTTGTATTTCTGAGAGGTGTTAGATGCCTAGCACCCGGTTCTGCAGAGTCAAAATAAATACAAATATCTCGACTCAGTGTGTTGATTGGCTTTTGCACACTGGGTAAAAGAAACCCCTGTTTTGGGACAACAGATTGACTGTATCTCTATTATAAATACAGTATTTGTATCTCACCTGTAAAGGGCAAAAGATTAGTTTACTTATTCCTATTATTTTATTATTTTACTTGAAAGAAAAAATATTGTTTGTTCCTCCTTTAGAGATTTGTTTTCTTCTGATTTTATTTCTCAGCATTTACATTTAGGTGCAGTCGGTTTCTCTCTTCCTTTAAACCTCCCTGATCTGTCTACGTATTTTGTTTATTTGTATCTTTCACATTTTCCACAAAGTACCTGTATTGCAGCTCAGAACTTAGCAGGGTTCATCTTCCATTCTGCTGCTCAGCGAATGGAAAGCTTTTGACAGTGGGACGTGTGTTTCTGTGTCTGGAGCATTTCTCTTTAAACCTCTTCTTGCTATTTCTCATTATGGCTCTCAAATTCTGCTGATTTGAGACACAAAGGAGAAATACCAGAAGCATTAAAGAAGATATATTCCTATAATAAAAAGATGTAATCTCTTCTGTTTCTCACTGTGAAACAGAAAGCAAGGGTAAGAAAAAACATTTTTCTTAAAGGGCTGGTGAGAGCAGGGGTAGGGGCAGGGGGAAGAAAAGGGGGAAAAAAAAGAAAAAGAAATCTAAACTTAGTTAACAATTTATATAAGATCTGCAGCAATCAAATTCAGTGAAGCCACTCAAGATTTACTTGCATGCAAATTTTCACTAAATAAAGATGAAATTCATGATGATTGGCTTCTTAAACAAAAGTAGTCAACATTTTCGTGTAATTTATTGTTACTTATTTTAATTAGAGCATAAAGGTTTTATAAAGATACTTGAAAGAGTGAGATATAGCTGACAACTAGTCTAGTTTTCCAGAAAATTAATTGCTGGCTTTGTTTGGTCACAGCTTTTTTTAATACCTGTTAAGAAGATCAGAGTTATCTCATCAAAGAGAACATTAAGAAAATAAAATGAGAAGATGAGACCTTTAGTTAGTTCTTTCAATGATTGAAGTATAGGTAGAGGGGCAAGGAGACCTGGTTTTATGCCTGGCTGAGCTAACAGTTTCCTGTAAGGCCTAGAAAATAGAATTTAAGCTTTCTATTTCTTGGGCATTATGAGGTTAATTTCATCAGGCTTTCTGTAATGCCTTTTGAGATAATCTGATTTATAACTTTATAAAAGTGAAAAGTATAATTAGAACTTCCAGTGATTTTTTTAAAGTGAAAATAAAACACCCTTTCTCATGCCAAGCCTCTTGGATTTTTTGGCTTTCTATGAATTTGAAATGCTCAGTGTTATGGATGTAGCCTTACTAGGAACTTACAGGATTATATCCAGCCTCATTGTACCTTCACGGGGATACCGCTTTTTTACATGGTTCACAGTTCCCTAGGTTATATATGCTGCCATTTCTCAGTAGCTAGCAGAGATTGCTTGAAGTGAGGCTGTTCATCCAATGATTCCATTTTATATAGTAAAACATGAGAAAAATATTTGCTATCATTATGGTAATATTTATGTAACTTGTTCTCAGGCAAACAGTAGATGTATTTCTCCCTGCTCTGAAATATCTGGCTTATACTTCTGCCTCCAAACAGAATATAAGATTTTAAACATGACTTTATATAGCATCTCTGTGGCTTCTATAAATATACTGGCTTCTACTGAAAGGAAACTCACCTTGAACTACAAGTACAAGTCCAATTCAGAAGCAGTCTTGCTCAAAGCATTCTACCCTGTGAAATGTAGTGCATTGAGAAATTAAGCTGAAAAAAATTACTGGAAAGGCTTTACTTAACCTTTTATTCGTACAGTAGATTGCAGCCAAGTTCTCCAGCTCTGCTAATCCCTCAAGTTCTGCTTACATAGTGCATTCATATGCCTTGGCTAATGCCTCTGTAATCTGAAAGTATGCCATCCCTGGTGTGTAGAAGTGTGCAAGTATATTCTGGCTTCTTGTTCTAAACATCTTGGCAAGATCGTGAATGTTAATATTGCATGAACAATTCTAGACTTGGAGGCTGGTAACTATTACAGGGCAAAACCAGATGGAGTAGGAAAAAGCCTTTATGTACATAGCAGGTGATAAATAATAAATTACAACAAAAATCTTAGGAATACTTTGTACAGCATTAATGCCTCTTCCTGTTCCTTCTCCCAATTTAACAAGCCCACATGCCAAAAACCAGCCAATTCAGCTTTGCAATGCCATCAAAGTCCACTCTGCACTCTCCCACATGTAAAGAATTATCCTTATTACAATCATTTTTATAGCTGGAGAATGAAAACCCTCTGCTTTAACAACGTGCTATTCCCTAACTGGGTTTCCTCTTATGCATCTGTAAGAAGTTATAAGATACTACAAAAAAATAGAATGGTATTAGTCAAATTCTGACAGTTTCTACTTGTTTGAGCATTACAATAGTATTTATTTGCAGAAAAAATGTTTAATTTTGCATGGATGTTCTATATAGCATGTGCAGCTCACTTAAAACATTCTCTCCATTTGAACTACTTAAAGCCAGGGCAAGTGACGCTGTCCCTGACTCAAGTGTGTAGTTCTTTATAATCACCAGATGAGATATAAATTTTTGATTTACCATATTATCCAAAATTTTCTATATACTTCCTAAAAAAATAGCCTCAACTTCTCCAGAAATTGTAACATCTGAAAACTACTTGGGTTTAAATACATGAAATAACCAAACAAATTATAGAAGCATTATCTATTTAGCAATTGTTGCATTAGAGAAATTTTGCTCAGGACCATTGCTTCTCTGTCCAGATGACCAATAAATGCTGCTTTGTGTAAAAATACATTATGCCCGGATGATATAAAAATGTCTGTGAAGGCTTCAGTTCTCTTTGCAGAGCCTGGAGGGCTCACCAAATTAAGGAGCTCAGGTCTACCCATAGAGTCAAAGTAGTGGGGGGGGCATGTCCTTACACAGAGGTGATATGAAGTTACAGGTGAACCAAGGTAACTCATGGAGATGTTGAGCCATTTGTGAATGGAACAAAACAGTCAGAGGTGCAAATCTGTGACAGTCTGCAATATGTAGGAGAAAATACTTAGTTCAGGTTTCCCTTTGACTACAGGATCATTCTTGGATTCTACTGGTGAGCTCCTCAGGAAGCCTGATAATAAATTTAGAATAGCTTCCCTTTAGAGTTTTCTTTGTCTGGACACACTGACCTTTTAAAGAGTGAAGCAGAACGTTCATTTCATCATTATGGCATGGCAAGGAGATTCATAAGGGAAATGAGCATCAGTCAGGAAAAGAATGTATTATTACTTAGCTGCAGTTCTATTCCTGTGTTTCTTGCTAATTTCTGAAATGTAAATCCAATTTGGCTGCTTTTCCAGTTAGAGAAAGAATCTAAGACTTTAACCTTTAAGTTACATATTTTATTTTTAGAGAATTCCAGACTAATAATATCAATAAATTGAACATGTCTGAGAACCTAGAACTCAGTCTTAACCCTAGAGAGAGACAGACCATCAAGTAGACAAGTACAGCAAGTCTTAAATTTCCTATAGTCATTTATGTAACTTTCTCAGTAATAATACTGTAGTTATAGCCCAGATGCTATCTGCCAGAGAACATACACATTTTATAAATGAAGTAATGAAGTAGTCAGTCTTGGGCAAGTGAAAGCAAAGTCTGATTTTAACAAAAAAAAAAAAAAATCAGTTTAAGTTGTAAGATTTCTTTTTCATCACACACTGGAAATTTGGAATTCATAGAGCCTGAATATGTATTAACTAGAGAAATGCAATGTACTCTCCTGGCAGTAGGAAAAACCGTGCAGACTGATAATGTCACTGTACGTACCTTTGATTTATAACTTATGGATTTAAGGGTGGGTAGACACCAAAATGAACATTCCAGTTTTTCTTCTACCTCTGTCAGGAATATTAACATAGGACACTTCTCTGTCTACAAATTTTAGATAGGTCCGTAAGCAGCAGATATCCGCACAGTACAAAATAGGAAAGAATAAGATTGAAGGATTTCCCATCTCTTTAGCTCTTGCCTTTCTTCCATTTTTGATGTATTGCTAATGTGGGAACACAGATTCTGAGATCCTGTGAAAGATGATCTGATCTTATGTTGACAGTATTCCTGCCCTGAGTGGGTTGTTAGTGGGCTAATTGACCTCTAGAGGCCCCTTTTGACAAGTACTTCCCTGATCCTGTGATGCAATTCTATTTCTGTTGTTGACTTTCTAGGATATTTTTTTCTTATCAAAATCATGAGTAAGCAGGCATGACCTCCAATATATGTATTTAATGGAACTAAATTACTAAAATTGTTGCAAAAGGAAGATAATAAACAAAAAATTCAGGAATGTATTTTCTCTTCCCACTTTGTGAAATGATTCACGTATTTCTTTCACTTCTGTTTAAAGCTGTCTCAGCTGGGAAGTCCTGGGCAAAAGGACTGAAAGAAATAGCTCATCAGTGTCAGCTACTCATCACCATATGACTGGCTGCCAGCAAAAGAGTGCTGGCAAGTGGCCACTTATAAGATGAAAAGAGAAAATAAGGGAACTTAGTCAAGATGCAGAATCTCATCAGTGGATATGTTGAAAAACTGATCAGAGCTTAGTTGTAGCAAGGCTTTTCTGAATGTTTTTTAAAGGATATACATAGTCCAAATATTTCCTAAAAGCTTTTAGAGAGCTGGGGTTAAGTGTTTATTCTGGAGTCCAGAAACACCAGGGTGGGTACAGATATCTGTTTGTTTTGCTCTACCATTGAGCTCCCTTCTCACTCAGAAGTCTTCCCTGATGGATCCATTAGCTGAGAGTGTGTTAGAGGATAAATCATCTACAATAACCAGGATCAGAGTATTCTATTCCCTTTTACTTGCGGAACTGAGTTCTTGAAGGTAAGAGATGGATGTGTTAGAACAGGTCTGATTTTGTCACAAGTTGCTGGTTTAGCTCTTGTAATGTCTGACCAGGCTACATTTAGAACAGCTTTAGTCCTCAAACAGAACAATGTCTTTGCTCACTCCAGTGTATCCTTCATTTTTTGGAGTTAATGATTCTGACTTTAAAATCTGAAAGGCCCCTTTATGAAGCTTAGCTGTCGAAAGCATGGCACATGTTTGTCCTTAGAATTGTTACAATTGATTCCTGTATATATGGTTACATATACAAATGGTACTTGGAGGAAACCAATCACTGTAGTTCATTCTGGGTAAGTAGGTGCATTCAAAGTTTCTGAGGTGTATTGAAATAGAGGAATGCAAGAGAGCAGAGTAAGATGAAACATCCTACTTGTATTTGGTTACTGAGTGTATCATCTTTCATTACACTTTTAAGATACTAATTCAGAATATGTTGAGAGGGTTAAATGGGAAAGAAACCCCCAAACCTTAAAGTGGGAGGAGCATATGTTATTAAAGTTCATGGTAATATTTCTATATATGTTGATATTTTGATACTTAATCATCAGTTTCTATCCAGGATTATTCATTGGATTCACTGGGTAACACCTGGAAATAAGCTTTATGGTGTTGTCTTTTTCTTAAATAAGAAAATTAATAGTTACAGTACCTAATTTTTAAGACTAAAATAATAGTTAATACATTTTAAATGTTCTTTAAAACATCAAGTAAAAAGCTTCTGAATAGCCATAAAGAGCACTCATCAAATTTGCAGAGGTTTTTCTTGTTACACTGTGACTAATTCCCATCTATTTGAACTGCATTTGAGTGTATGAACATATCACTGTGAGGCAGATATCCTCTCTATTATTTCATTAAAAGATCGGGCAGAGGGAGAGGACTTCAGACACAGCAACATTTCCAAAAGCAATCAGTAAGTGTAAACACTTCATATTTGGGGAATTTCATTTGAGACATCTTTATGCCTAGTTTTACTGTGATTCTAAGGTCCTGTGATCCCTAATACTTTAAATCTTCTCTTAGCCATTTCTTGCCACTTCACTGTAAGTAAGGTTATGCGAACTGAAGTGCTTGAAAAGTACCTCTTCTGGAGGAAGACTTCTACAAAATAATGATTTTGCATATGAATCGCTGGGTCAGGTCTTTTTCCACCCTTGCAAAATACCTTTTGGTATTTCCCAAGAAGATTTAGAGTGTCATTAGTCAACAGCCTGTGGTGAGGATTTAGTGAGACAGAATCTCACAGCATCTTATTCTCAAAGATGCTAAAGAAAATAAAGATTAAGGTGAAGGTTAACTATACTGGGTTTTTTAAGGCCAACATTACAAAGGATGTAGGACAGTAGAGTGACCTACACATCTTTCTCTTCGGTAGTGTCAGTCTGTAACACCCCTGAAGCAGCAGAACACAGAATTCTTGTCTACTAAGTGGTGCTGTGTGCCATGACAAGAAAGCACAAAATAAATTGCTAACACAGGAACATGAAGTGTTACATGCTGCAGTTTCAAAGGATGCGTAGGCACTTACAAGGCTCTCATCGTACTACTATTCAGAACACAGAAGTGGGAAGTAATTGAATGATCTATGAAGTTATTTAAATTTATACAAGAAATTATAACAGATAGCAGTGTGGCCATACTTTCATTATGCCCTGTTTTGCTAAGATCTGGTTCTTACAGCTTTAAGAGTATGCGTGACAGCCATTTTGCAAATTTTGCTAACACAGGAACCCTAATTCAGGAATTTCTGCTGATTTAGGGGGTTTTTTTGGGTTTTTTTTTGTTTTTTTTTTGCTATTCAGATTATCTCCCACTGTGCATGGTTTTGTCAGGTCCCATTGATTTCTGCTGAAATGTTTAAATTAAAAAAAAAAAAATCCTAGTTAAGTTGAAGAGTTTCCAAGTTAGCCTTTCACATCTCTTCCCATATTCTGTTAGATGGATGTACTGTGTGTGGTGCTTTGTAATAACTCTCTGGGGAAGTTTTGATTTCTGCAGCTCCCAGGAGTGCCCAGAGACCCCTGGTGTGACAGTGAGACTCACCAATGCCCACAAAGTAGCTGGGTGCACTCCAGTGAAAAGGCTGCTACAGCTGTGCAAAAAAAAGTGGTAAGAGACGCAGTAGCAGTTCTGGACTTCTGTCTCCCTTCAAGAGGAGGTCTCTGCAAGTGCGAAGTGCATTAGCTGGTTGGAAAGTGTTTCCTTGTTTGCTTCTTGTTAAGGAAGTGATGATGCTGTTGAATAAAGGGTAAGATGAAAGTCCTGAGCATGTTGTTCTTAGGAGAAATAGCTTAAGTCTTTCCTCTCTATCCCACAGGGTTTAGCTAGCAGGGTTTTGTACAGCTTCACAAACATGATTGAAAATATCCAAAATGAGCAAAAATCAAGGGGATAAAAATATATATATTTAAAGCTATACAGCAACGTTTGATCCTGAATCTTTTATTTCTATGTATACATGCATACATATCTATGACTATGCACACTTGAACACACATGAAAAAAAGTTCAAAATAGCTCTAGGTTTATTAAGGAAACTTTGGTGGTTGAGTCCTCTTCTCTAATCACTTGACTATTTGCTATGCCTGTCTACAGCAACAAAGGTTGGGTTTTTTAGTATATTAAAGAGCAACAGGATTCTCACAGGGAAGCACAGACTCCTGCATGGTTCAGAGCTTCACATAAGTTGCAGAAATGCACATTCCAAGTTGAAAAATAATTCTGTAACTTGGTTTGTAGCTTTCTAAAGATAAACTTTTACTTTTTTTCTTTCAAACCAGAGGTTTCAGCTGAGATCAAAAAGCTGCAGATTTCAGAGCTTTTTGAAAGTTTATTGTCCAAATTTGCAATTTTCCACCCAAGTTTGCTACACATCAGAAGTTGTAGGTGCTTATCCAGCTCCATAACATCCATCAGCTTATATAACTGTTATGAATGTTTTGGATGCCTTGAAAGTGGCAGACCCATCTTTTGCATAACCATGTCTTGCAGAAAATTAATTATATTATTTGGTTTGTGGCAATTTTTTTAATTGCAAATTAATTAGCTCCATCTGGTCTGTAATTTTCCATTTAACAGGTAATAACTTTTGAAGCATCTGTTGCTTCTGAGACAGATAAGACAGTATTAAGGGCAGTGATTCTTATCCCTCAAAGTTATCTGGTTGGACAGTGGTGATTTTTTGAAACTTAGGTTTTTCTAAATGAGATCTTTACTGTACTGAATTCTAAATGTTTTCATTTGCCATAAGTGCTTCTGGCTCATTACTTGCTGCTCTACTAGTTGCTGATGAATGCAAGAAATTTTTAAAGCTAGAGATATTTGATTCTTATATTTTAATTTAAAAATTACTAACTTATAAACCTGCTTTATATAAGATTTTCTTTATTGATGAAGAATATTTCCTACTGTACCTGGTGTTGCAGTACAGTTGGCAGGGGGGAAAAAACCCCCATATTTCTTAAACATAAATATCCTTGTCCACAAAGAGTAAAGTTAAATTTTACAGCAATGTCTCATCAAGGACTTGGTAGAGCTCCTGAAGAAAATGCCAACTTTTGTGGAAAGAAAGTAGGTTTCTTCTTTGGCTTTAGTAATATACATATCCTCAAATCTCTGAGATAAATTCAGACCTTCAGTGATCAAGTCTGTCAACTCTTTCCAAAATCACATCTTGGATTTTCTGTGTTTATAGATGCATCTTACTTTTACACCTCTTTTGTAACTCGCATTGAGAACCATGCTCTAGTAAAATGGATGTTCTTAGGGTATATATGGCAATACATCCTTTTTACTGGAAACTTCATAACACGTTATGACTCTGTATTTGTTGTAGGCAAATCTGGCCACTGATGTTAATTCATTTCATAGGTTTAGATGTAGATTTTTGCACAGATGTTTAGGAGTTCTCTCCAAAGCACACTACAGCTTGAATTTATAGATGCATATTTTCTACAAGCCTGGCAAATATCCCTACTTTATCTTGTCACATCTATTTCTCAACCCTTGTTTGATCATCTTTTCAAATATACCACAAATTAGTTCATCCTAACAACTGTTCCTATCCAGAAAGCTGATTTTTGTTTTTGAGGTCTGTGACACAAGAGTCAGTTGGTTCACCTGATGGCTTCTCTCTTGCAAAGAAAATAACTTTCCCAAAATGCCGTTCTTGCCAAGATGAAAGTGTTCTTTCTATTTTTTTAATGTCAGTGGCTGGCATTATCCTGGCACTAATGAAATGTATCATAAAACTCCAGTGCCTCTCTAGTGCCTTTGACGTACAACAACAGAGGGATTAATTTATGTCTGTTCACTGTGTGGTATTAAGAATCTTGGGAAACCAGACTGACAGTTTAAGTGTCAAATAACCTAGTCTCATGTTTACACAGGTACAAGACTTACAGATGCACACTGCACTGCAATAAAAGGTACCACCAGGAAAATTCAGACTTTTATTTAGTTCTCTACCAAATTCCTATATAGGTGGCTTGATTTCCTCATTTACCATGGAGTTATCTTCTGAGACCTTACCAGAAATGTAGTGAGAAGCAAAATTGTATTTAATATCACATACTTGAACTGGATTCATGATACAGGGCATATTTTTGTCACAAGAGTGCTTAGCAGTCACTGACACTAGTGATCACTCTTACCACTCAGTCTTCATCTCATTAATCTATACAAAAGTGTGTCAGATTCAAACACCCACACCAGAAACCCCTTTGTCTCAATTGGCATTACTTGGTTCCTCTAACACCATTTACCAGTATGATTTAGGATTAATAACACATTAAATTCCTTCCACATCTTGGGAAGTTTCTACCTCTGCAAGGCAAGGCATTGTGGAGGAGCTCATGCTTTAGTTTCTCATGCTGTTTGCTTTGACCTTATTAATGCTCCTGAAGTAGTTACAGTTCAGCACGGCTAGACTGTAGCCCATGTCAGATCCTCAGTTTAGCAGCATTTTAAAGCAAGTCTGGACATTTTTCTCTAATATGCACCACTGCTCTTTCCATGAAAAACCTTGAGTTTCAGTAAGATTGCTGACCTAGAGCAAGTTTGCAGTGAGCTGGATGATGACTGTATCCAATACTGCCACCTTCAGCATGAAAACAGCTCTGCTTAGGTATTTGTGATTTTGTCATAGAGCAGCTTGACCCTTGCAGAGATTATGAAAACTCTTACCAGTACTGCGAGCTGATGAAAATCTCCTTGTTCACATTTGGTGAACAACCTGGAGCAAGAAAACCAACACTTTTCCCTGTCTCATATGTATTTAATCAACTGATGGTTGAAATATGTCATACTTCTTGTGTGAAACCATACTTTATGAGAAAGGCTACTTACATCTCTAAAGCACAAATTATTTTGCTTAAGTAATACAATTTATTTTGTCAATGCTGTCTATGCACAGCTGAGCACCTGATTTACCGAAGCACCTGTGAAATCAGAATCTGAACAGAATCATGAGCATTAAAGCATGAAGCGATTTACACAAAACTGTAAGAGTGGGGTTTTTCCTGCTTTGTGTAAAAAAACAAAAACCAACCAACCAACAAACAAACAAAAAAACCAAACAAAAAAAACCCACCCCAAAATCCCCCCAAAACCACAAAAAACCAACCAAATAAAACAAAAAAAAACCCCTCAAATCCCCACAAAACAACAAAAAACACACCTCACCTGAGTCTGGCCAGAAAACATTAAATTAGCTAAACAGGGATTTGACTGCAAACATTTCAGCTAGGAACTTTCCTGTCCAGGCAATTACTTTGAATGGATAACATTTTTGGAGGTCAAAACTGAGAGTGCACTTCATGCCAAACAACTGCAGGACTCCCTTAGTTTTACTGAAAGTGATATGGTGATACGTGGAGCAGTACACACTGAGGTAATTCCAAAATGCTTTCCAACTTGTTCCCATTTCCCTACTGCCTAGGCAGCTAAAAGTGGATTCATTAAAGACCATTTCCTAATCATAAGAATTATCTACCTAAAGTATTGTGGAAGTGAAACAAAAAAGCCTACAGAACACATTTGAGCAAGGTATTTGTACAAAATATTTGTAGACTTGCTAAAATTGTTCAATAAGCACTTTTTCAATTTAACCACTTGTAACTAGAACAGGCAGAAAAGCTAGTATTTGTGAATTATTTGCAAACAACAGTGTGAAATGGGATAGAGCAATGTTTTTTGCCAAGGCAAGAAAAATGTTTAGTTCCTTTAGAAATATTCATAAATTAGCTGTTGTCAGGGGAAAACAATAATCATAATTTCTATGGTAATGTAAATGTGGGAAGTACCTGAAATGGAAGGAAATTTGAATTTTGCCTCTCAGGAGATAACTGACTAATGTGTGAAAAAAAAACCCTACTGTTTTCTTTTTTCTGGGGTATACTGTTTATAAAGTCAATGTGTCAGACATTCAGTTATTCTGATCTGTTTTTTAAAATTTTTAAAGATGAGTCTGTTTTGCACATGTCGTCTTTGATAAATCACATTATCTCATGCTTGTAAGCCTTGCTCTTCACTTCCCCAACTGGCTGCTTTATTAACTTATTTTATTTTTGTTGCATGATATGTGAAAACAGGCTACAGCCTATTCCTGGAAGCATAACCAGCTCCTTGGGATTCACTCAGATTTTATTACCCTTCAGAACAAAAAACATCTTTCCAGCTGCACTTGCAAACATGGATTTTGGGTGCTGCTCTTTTGACTAAAGGTATATAATCTGCTCTAAAAATACAGTATGTATGTAAGAATGAATAAAAGCAGGGCTCCCTAAATAGCAACATTATTTTCTCTCTGTAGAAGCAAGAGGCCTGGGTTTTCACCAGACTGAAACAGGAGTGCAGATCTCGGTTTCCATTGATAAACTCAACTACCAGGCAAGTTACCAGCGAACTTGATTACTGGAACTTCTTTTCATTCAATATAAATCTCTACTCCTATTCCCAGTTAATATTTTTACTGCCTTTACCAATGTTCTTTTCCTTCACCTTTGCACCCTGCAAAGGCTCCAGTCTCTCCTTTGGAAAGTTCTCATTGTTAACAGAGAGATAACCTTAGACGCTCAAGGATTTGAAGTACTACTTTTGAAGTACGCCATCGTTAGCTCCCTTAATACTTCTGACTGAATGGCTGAGCGGTTTGTCATGCCTCCTCTAATGACCGCGCACACTCCGAACACATGGTAGCACTGTGCTGTGCTCTTACACAATTACAAAAATACAACTGGCAAGCATGTCCTGCATCTGAGGTTGTGATATTCAGTGGAGCTTAAGGCTCTTGTATCTGTAACTGATTACTTTCTGGTGCACATGGGATATCCGAAGTGTCCAGAGGAATGCTGGGAGCTGCCAGGCTGAAAGGTGAGGTGACATATTCAGATGTGAACGATGATGAAGGTAAATGGCTCCAGCTACTAGACGAAGAATACTGTTGCCATTGGAAAAAAATACCAGTTTAAGCCATAGTTAATGGTTAGAAACCTGAAACTTTACAATCGATCTACTCTGTGAGATCAGGATCTCTTTAAAGCACAAATGTATTTTAAATAGAACTGAGCACCATGGCTGGTGGATTTTCTGCTACTAAACTCTCCTCAAAATGCTACAAACCCTAAGGTAGGTTCTAAGACTGCACTACATAAATACTGAAAAAGTTTCTTCTGCATGTATTGGAGTTCAATAAAGTAACTGTAGCTCTGCTTAAAGGCTGAATTCCTATAGAACCCGAGGACATTTTAGCAGAGGTATACCGTACTATGCAAGTCTACTTAAGGCCCATGGCAAAACCCTGAGTTCATCCTCTGAGTTTATAAGAAAGTCATAAACTGAGCGTCTGTCTCAAAACAGCACATTTCTTTGAGGACAAAGACACCCTGAAATAGTCTGAGACACATATCCATCCAAAGAATTTCCCTGGGCACAGAAATGCTTTGCTCCTAGAAAACTGGCAGAGGTGACAAAGCTGTCTCTTATGCCAGTTACCCCCAAGATGAGATGAGATGGTCAGTGGAATGCTTCTGTACTTTGATTTTCTGCATGAGAAGGTCTTTTTCTGGAATTTAGGCTCTCAGTAGAAGACAAATGCTGGCTGCCTGTATCTCAGGGTACTTGAGGCTAGGATTAGCTCACCACAGTCACCATTGTGCCTCCTGTCCAGCCAGAGCAAAGGATCAAGGAGCTTTAGCTTCAGAAGTCAATTCAGATGGAATAGGCTAAGAGGCAGGAGATACAGGATTAAAGAGTAGACATAAGGAGCAGCTTTTTGAACATCATGGACAGAGCAACTGTGGAAGCCCAAAGAGCCAGAGTGGATGAATAGGGAAAGATCTTGTGAGTGAAGGCAAAACAACAATAACTCATAGTTGGAAAAAAAGAGAAGAGTTTGATACAGGGGGAAAGGAGTTAAGGGAAGAATACAAAAAGAGTAAAAAAATTTATCTTAGAAACTATGTATTGGAGAGACTGATGCCGCTGGTATTTATGTCAAGGAAACAAGCAGATGAGGAGATGATAGTAAGCTGAGATATAAAAGATGAAGACTATCTGGCGAGACAGTGGAACTTCTCCATCATCACAAAAATTTAATCTATACACATTCTTCTTTCTGAGGTCTTCCACATGAGAAGTATACTAAATTTGCTCCACTTCTGATCAAAATGCTCTTTGCTGTCAGCAAGGGCAGTTTTACACTTCCTCATTCCAAATGTGGAGAACATTTATTGACTCTCCAGTACAGAACAGGAAGGTGTCATTAAAAAGAAGCACCATTGTTTCCAAGATGAAAGTCTCTTCCATTTAGTTATTTGTTTATTGGGGGATGGAAAGAGAGAGCGCACATTTCAAGAACTAAAGAACACTGTAAGTTTCCTTGAAATCTGCTTTCATTCCTCCAATGTTAAGACTGTGTGCAAGTGAGTCACAAATAAAAAGCTGTTCTGGGAATTTTCCAGAACCCAAAGGTGACTTAAAGAAATCGACATTCAGTGAGGATAAAACAACTCAGTCATCCCCTTTGATCACTCTAGCCAGCTGCCCTAGGCGAGTCTGGAGCTGCCACGAAGCTGCCTGGAGACCTCAGCCAATACGCCAGATGTCACCCAGAGACAGAAGAGAGAAGGAAGATGGGGGGGAGAGAAACTTTCAAGCTGAATTTTTGAGGCTGACATTCTACAGAGGAACATCAGAGGGTATAAAACTCATCATCTTTGCCTGTAGGAACAGAAAGTGAAGAACGGAGAAAGGGACAAACCATTCAGAGAGACAGCTGAGACCCTCAAGAGAAAGACAATTTCTGTGAATAGCTCTTTAATGTTTGGCTTATGTCTAGGTCAGGAGAGCAACCGTAAAATGTCACCTTGTTACCATCTGCAGTCATTGTAGAAGTGATAAGGGAGTATCTGGACCCATTCACAATAGCTCTGCTCCCTTCCTGTGCAAGATTTGCTGGTTTTTTTAGCTCTTATTTTATTTTCTCTTTCCTGTGTCAGCTTATTTAATTTCAGTGTCACTGCATTTATTCTCCACCAGTCACTTTCCACACTAATGAATTCCTCATATCCCACTGCCTTGTAGCTACAGCCAGAGTAGCTGGGAAATAAAACCAGATAATTATGAAAAAGACAACATTGCCTATGAAATATGAAAGAAAAAAATGCCTCTAATATGCGTGCCTGGGAGACAGACAGACTCAGAATAACTGTCACTTTCCCACCGTCTTTCCATAGCTCCTTCTTCAGAAAAAGTTTTCATAGCATGTGTCATGATCCTAGACTAAAAGCAAACTCAAATGTCATGACTGAAAATGATATTTCGAAGAACTAACACTTCCACTGGAGCAATTTCTACCATCCCTAATCTGTTTGATTCAAAGTTTAGGATAATCTATATTCAGAAACTGATGTCAAAGATTGCTATGTGTAATTACAGATGGCAGCTGTATTCAGAACCCTATAATTTCCTACAGTTTGTGGCTGAGATAATGTGAAATATATGATGTCTCCCCTCCCTACCAAGACCAACCAGAAGGTCCAAGAACTGGTTTTGTAGGTGGGGTAGAAAGGGGGTAGAAGGAGCAAGTCAGGATGAGGATCCTTTACAGTAAGAACAGTCTTCATGCAGCAAGTTCTACAATTCAGCACTACAAAATATCTCTTGCTATTTTAGGAGATATTTTAGGTGCTATCACAGCTGTCAAACTGGTCCTTGACAGCCCTGGAATTGGTGGGAATCGTGACTATATCTTTCTCTGATCTCTACACTAGAATATCCCCTTGATTTTCCCTGTATTCAGTCCTTGAAGCACAAAAATCCCGGACTCCTAAAAGCTATTTGGCAATTTACACTCAAAAAACCCAAGAGCTGTGAAATACCTAAACTGCTTTAAAATTTATGCCATCCAAATGAGTGACTAAGCAGGATTCAGCTTCTGATAAGTCCCACTTAGAAAAGAAGAAAAATATTAGAACTTTGCCAGTCCTAAATGGCATCTTTGTTATCCAATTACCAAACATTTCATGTTTCCACATGGATAGTGGAAACTATCAAAGTCAATTTTAGGATCTTACATTTGCATATGATAAGATATTGCACAGCAGAAGATGTATTTGTCTATCTGGATAAAGCCTTTACCAGTGAAGAAGTTCTAGAAAACTTTTGCTAAAGGTATAAACTTGCATCCTACTTTACTGCTGTGCATGTTGGATTATTTTGCTCTTTCTTAGCCTTGCATGTTATTTTGACAGGATAGCTGCAACAGCAGCAGCCACCACAATATCTCCTTCAGGAGCAGGCTTTTGCTGGCATATTATGCCATCTCCGTGAGTGGGCTATTGGGTTGGCTCATTGTGAGCTGCTGGTACTGCATCTGAGTATGTGTTACATGCTAATTTCCCTGCTTGGGACTCCAACAACGAACAAGAACTCAGATTTCCCTCTCTGATCCCCAAAGGCACTGTGTGGATGATGTAGTCTCTAAAAGGACCCTGATGGTGCTAATTGCTAATCCCACTAGATTTTCTTATTGAACTTGCTACAAAGGATTTTATACTGATGCTTCATAATTAAAGACAGCACAGGAGAAATAATCTTTTGTTTCCAAACCCTGTCTGACTCTGTTGCATCTCTGAAATTGTTGTTTTGGTTTAATGGCTTTAGATCTGTATTTTCATGCTAGCATAAAACAGTGCATTGCTTGGGTTACATTTTTTAAAAAGTGATGTGACCTATAAAACTGATTCAATTTCTTCTTGCGAAGGATTACTACAATAGCCTGATGTGACTGCCAATTCACATTGCTAGCCTTATTGCTAAATGGCTAGAGGAAAAGTGAGTCTGCTCCTGGAGTTCCTGTTCCTGTTCAGTGGAGTCTGTAAGAAGGGATTTATAGAGGGCAGATAAAAAGAGAGGCAGCAAAGCAGAAAGTGAGAGTAAACTCCTCATTCTGCAATACTATGGGTTTTCTTCAATAAAAATTTGATTGTAATTGTGCTGACAGCCACCCTGTCTCCTCCTGTGACTCTGCTCCTAAGTTCCTCCCACTGCTTTCAGCTTTTTGCTTTTCTGTAGCTTTTCACTTAGTGGTGCTTCATCAGCCAGCTGTAACTGTTGAATCTAAAATACATACAAGCTTCAACAAGAAACACAAATTTCTGATGTGGAAGCAGAGCTTGCTGTGGGCAACATGTGCCCGAACAGGCCAGATTATTTGAGCACTGCTTTCAGGTCACAGACACAGATTTTCAGCAGGCCTGACTCAGACTGAAGCCCACATGGAGTTCCCAAGTTATCAGCTCCCACCCACTGTGTAGGCATATAAATACTGCACGTATTGATGACTGGATGGAAAGTGAGAGAAAGTTAGAAATGTAGTCATAACAGTTCTGTCCTGGAGTCATTGAATCTTGTTAAAAT
This sequence comes from Ardeotis arabs, assembly GCA_011801015.1. Lineage (NCBI taxonomy): Eukaryota > Metazoa > Chordata > Aves > Otidiformes > Otididae > Ardeotis > Ardeotis arabs. The sequence continues at coordinate 99,214 of JAAGAY010148144.1, read as the reverse complement.
AGGCTTTCTGGGATTCACTGTGTCGATTTGAATGGAGAAGTGCCCTGTTTCTCTTCTTTATTATGCTATCCATCCTACAGGCACTGATGTGTTGTCACATCTTGTAACAGATACTTCCAGCAGGATTACCCTGTTGTGAACATGGCTTTGTTTTTCCCCTGAAGAACCACAGTAGCTGTACCAGGCTGTGTCATTTGTAGCATAATTTACCAGAATTACCATCAAGGAGGAAAACTAATTTCCACACTGAGCAAAACTGCCCTAGGCATGACCACAGAACAGGTAACACATAACTGATGATTGTGGTGAGGGCACCATGTGAAGTTCACTTATCTTGACAGGAGCCACATTTGTGTTTGTTCTTTACTTTTAATTACACTCATATCAAGAGGGTGTATGTAGAAGGAATTAGGCTATAGTTCACGGTAAGGAAGTTTATTGCAGTCTCTTGACTTTGGAGGAATTGTGATGGAATATACTTTGAACTATAATCTTCATTAGAGACAGTCATATGTAGGACAAATGTGTCTGTACTCCATAGCTTTTGTGAAGCCTTTTTGTGAGAAATGGATAGAATGTCAATACAGATATCAGCTTTCAGATATTCCTTAATCCAAACTGGTTTTTACAGGCATTTCTCATTTCTTAATTTTTTATTCTGCTTAACTGCCCTCTATTTTCATTTCCTTCCACTCTGTCAAAAAACAGGTGTTCTTAGCAAATTTAAGAGTGGCACAGCACTATGTCTTCTTTTCTCCCACACTTTCTCAGGAATCACTCCCTATGTGGTGATTTTCCACTGCCAGGTGGAAAATCAGCTGAGCATTTTGGAGGAATGAGGTAAATGTGTGAGACTCTTGTAATGATACACTCCACCAAGCCAGCTCCTTCCCATCACAGTTGATGTATGAGCTCATACGATAAAACTAACAGTCAGTTTAAACTTTTTTTCCTGAATCTGCAGTTTTCTTTCTAAAAAGTAATTTTAAACTAAGAGAGATGGAGAACTCCTCTTCATCTTACAGTGCCTCCTGTCAGCTGCTAGGACTGTGTCCCAGACGGTCTAATAACTATTTGTTTTCTTACTGAAAGAAATGTGATAATAAATTAATCTTTCCCATTTATACATGATCTTCCATCTTGATGGGAAGCCAAAGTACACAGAATAAAAGTATAGGGCCTTCATTTTGAACTTGTGGGAGCCTGGTACTTCAGAAAATTAAACATGCACCTCTCCCTCTTGTTCTCACAGAACATCTCCCTGTAGCAGACAAGGAGAAAGAAAGCTGGAGAGAGTGAGTGGGTGAAATGTATGACTGCATCCACTAATGCAACACAACCATTTGATATGGCTGATGGAAAACAGTAGCTGTTAAATTTCTTGCAACCACTCTGAACAACTGATTAGGACAGGAAGTGACTAAGACTAGTGTATCTGGTCAAACGCAAGAAGGTTTATGTAAAAAGAATATAATTACCCAACAGTTTGCCCATATGAGGGTCTAACACTGCTACTTGTGTACAAAAATCTCTTATTGTCATTAAAGCTTTTGTATAGCAAGAATGTTGGTGTTGCTTTTCATTGACAATCCTGTAAAATGTAAGTAATAGATTATATGCTGATGCTGGAGGCTCTGCTTTCAGTGAAAAATTGATCATCACTAAAAATGGGAAATAGCAATGGCTAAGGCAATTGGAGGAATTTACTGAGAAGTTATCTGCATTACACAGATGTTACCAGCTTGACACATTGCTATTTCACCCACAATATGCATGCAGAGATAACTAGGACACTTAAATTTACGAGTAAATGAAAGTATAAGTCATGTATGCTACAGGTAACTACTAGCATTTGTAATGGTTAGCAGAATATTAGGTGGCACAGTTTATTTTGAACTGTTTTACTTCCTTGTAAAAGAAATAGCATGAGAAAATGTTTGAGTCTTCTTGGGGAATTTCGTACAACTGGGATTGTTTGATCATTCAGTACCATTTTTGATACAAAGCTGTTAACATCAATAATTAACTAAATATGGGACTCCAAAGTCTGAATTGAAATAACAGTTGCAAAAATTAACCAGTATCCATCATTTATACAATATACCACTTAGTTTCTTATCTCTTCTCTTTGCTAAAGGGTACTATTAACTGAAAAAAAAAAAAATATCAAGTCTGATGTATGAAAGAGTCTAAAGACTCTTTAGAGTCTTAGATTCACCAAGTTTTCACATGCTGTCTACTGCCTCTTTGCAGGGTCTGCTTCATTTATTGACTATGTGTTCACACACATACACTATATATGTTTTTAATAACATATTCTGAAAGATATTGCTGATATTAAGAACCACATTCATACAAGATATTTTTGTGCTATAGTTGATAATTGGGATTTAGCATGAGATTTAGCACTAAAACTAGGAATAATACACAAAATACACAATTAGAGCTAAATTACCTTAAAGTTTTGAACAAGGATCATTAATTTTTAATATGAATAGGATTCATATTTGCAGTTAGAATTAACAGAATGAAAATATTAATACTTATCAACTGTGAGACTTGATGTCAGATATTAAAAGATTATTTTCACCTGCTCCTTCTTGTTTAGAGGCAGCTGTCAGCTCACGAGATGGGGCCTGGAACTGTGTCTCAAGGGACTGCTCATACAGATGTGTTGTGCATTGTTTCCTAAATACTTGGAAACGAATGTTCTGCTGGTCATTCTCTGAGACAGGATCCTGATGTAGTCCAGAATGGAAGTCTATGCTCTTCTGAAGAATTTGACATTGGTTAGTGCAGAGATGGAAGTAGCAGGGACCATTAATTTGTGTGACAATACCTACATTATTACCATGGAGGGTATGACAGCAAAACAAAATAAATTGCATTTGTATAAAGGACACTATAACATTTCATTTACAGCACTGTCTGTTAGTAAAAGCCTGAAATTACACATGGAAAACACTACTAAATAATCCTATTTGTTATCCTACCAATATAGTGTTTTTCTCCAGTGTTTCCTCATTTAAATAGCCTTATGAGATACATCTGTCTTTCACAAAAACGTATTTCTGAACATTTTTTCTGCTTTTGTTTGCTTTCAATGTCCCAAGGGATGCAGTTTCTGCTTCTTTCCTTCACAGTCTAGAATGCTTCCCTTTCAGGAAAATTCTGCAACCATTCAATGTAGATTTTTCTTTTCTCAATCTATTATCTGCACTTAGACACCTAGACATTTATAAGTAATTTTCTTTGTTGTTTTTTTTGTACTCTTGAAATACTTGCAGACTGCTGTCTCACAACACATCACAATTTAGTTGGGAGTTTATATAAACTGAGCAGCCATCCCTTTTCCTATCTCATACTGGGACAGAGATTTCAACAAATTATAGTAATTTCCATGGGAGTGGGGAATGACTACAGTTCAAAGACTAATTTAAAAAGAAAAAAAAATAATTTCTCTATTCATTTTCAAGGTCTTAGAATATAATGATCTGAGTTAGTGTTTAAACAGGAATGCATGAGGTAAGAACACTTCAAGACTCAGAAGGAAACATCAGAAACAAAAAAGGAAAACCATCTGGGAGCTTCTTCACAGACAAGAGAAGTTCACCAGCAACATAAGATATTTAGCTTGGTATTCATGTTTTAAGCCTAGGTTTATAAAAAACGTTTGTCATGCACACTGTATCAGGTAATTCTCATCAATATAACATCAGCATCTTTTTTTACATCTTTTCTTTTGCAATCTGTATCCCCCAAATATTTACAGAGTTAAAAGAAAAAAATGCGAGAGTGTAATAATAACTAACAGCAGAAAAACAGTAAGTTTAAAGGCAAGCCATGGAGAACAAAATGGTGAGAGCTTCAGATATCATCAGTTGACAGCCTTCAAATGAAGTCACTGAGAACTTATTTCTTTTCATCTATGATTAGAAAAAAAAGAAAGTTGCTGGAAAATTGATGAAAAACAAGAATAAAAAGTCATCGTGTACCTTAGTAATAACCAAGGCAGAACAGGCAGAACTGAAAAGACTTTTCTACGATAGACAGCCAAGTTGTATGGAAGATCCCAGATGAAATCAAACACGATTGAAAAGAGAAACAGGCAGAAATATCATATTAATATTTTCGCTTTCTTTTTACAAGCTCCTTCTGAATGAAGATATTATTAGGTGAGCCAATTCAGCAAGAAATAAAATTGAAATGTCAAATTATCATCAATTTGTCCATTGCTGTTGAGCACACATCTCCTCAGTAACTTCATATATATACATCACATGCAAACACGCTCACACCTGATGGCTTAGCTAGTGTAGGAGACAGGAGAAGCACAGAGGGGCACAAACTGTTTCTGCTGATCTGTCTCTCCAGAAAGTGAGCTCTTGGAGTGAGGCTTATTGGTAAAGCCTGACTTGTTCTCACAGTGAGAGTAGATAGCCCATATCCGTACAGCGTTACACTCGGCCCTGGAGACTCTGGGCCCTATAAGGCATCCTGAGGGCCCTGAGGCAGAATAATTACCATCTGTGCATTTGTGTGCATTTCCATTTCCAAGTGCCAGAAATACAGAGAAAGCTTAGTTGCAGCCATCAGAGTGGTATTTTTAAAACACGCTGAAACTGTGTGTTGTGAGTGAGTGTTTTGGATGACACTGAAGACTGTCCTATGTAGAGGTAGGTAAAGTCAATATAGTCAATGTTTGTACAATCTATCTGGACTTGACACTGGAGAAAACAGTCCTGTGAGTGGTGCACAGTCTTCTTGAGCAGGAGCCAAGCTGGCTCGCTCCAGAAGGAACCTGAGAGCAGTCTGGTATATCTGTGGAAGAGACAATATGGGCATCAAGGCTCTGGACTTGAGAACAGGGGAGAAATACATTGACACCACAAACAAATTCTTTCTACTTGACACTGGGCTCCATCACTGTACCATCAGAGTCAAACATTAGTTCTAAAGCAAGCTAAAGACCAACAGCCCATTGCTTATATCCAGCTTGCAGCTTCATTCATTCAGCTTGTAGACTATAGCCTCATGGTTCACAGGCAGACAGACCATTGCACATATGTACTAAAATAAGCCTGATCTGTTTTCCATTTTTGTACTACTCAGGAAATTAAAAAAAACCAACAACAATCACCAACAAATGAACAAACAAAAATACCCACTTCACTTTGGGTGATAGTTTCAAATAAATGCAATGGTCATGAAGAAGTATCTTTGAAACAAATGCCCTAACATCACTGCAGACAGTTTGTAACTCAATAGTGATACGTGTGTGTTTCTCAGGATACAGACCCTTCCAACTAACCTGATGTCTGAATGAATTTGTCATGAGATACTGAAGAATCATCATTAATATCTGATGGACCAAAAAGACAACAGTTTGTGGTTACAAAACAAAAACCTTCCACTAATGAACTGGAGTCCTGAGCAACTCCAGAGTACCCAAAACAGTTCCTGGAAGAAATAAGTACCAGCTGAAAAGCCAGGATATATGGCCACTTAGCTAGGCTGAAGTTTGAGATACTTCTGTTGAGCAGCCTAAGGATAATTTGCTATCTTTTTCCACTACCTTGAGGCTTCTTTCAATAAACGATCGATTTCAGTTTTTAAGACTGTCAGCACATAGTTCCTTTCGCTAGCAATGAAATGCACATAGCGATTTTTAAACTATGCTCGCAAAGTCTGGGATCTCACAGCCCTAAGTGCCTCTCTATCAAATGAAAACAGAATCCTGAAGGCGTAAGTTATATTTTTACAGTGTCACGTGGGGTCTTTATTAGTACCAGAAAAAGTCATTTTCACAAACCAGTTTGAAAGCACTCATCTCTGTAGTGTACTGCTGGTAAAACAACAAACAAGCTGATAAATTATATGCCTTGTAACTGTACAACATAAATACAGGATATATTTATGTATTACATATTTTTTCTTTAAAGAGAGTATTCTTTTTCTTTCTTTAATGTGTTATCCTCATTACACAAAATAATTGCTTAGAAGGAGGATTCCAAACTTCATTCATATTTGGAGAGACGATGATTACAGCTAAATAAGGTTGATAGCAATGGCAGCAGGTAATACTTTTGAAGTGAGAAATTCACAGAGGGCAATCCTGGAGCCAGGTATGGCTCTCCTGGAACCCTTTATGTTAAACAAGGCCATGCAGTGCCTTACTTTATATTTCAACTACAATTAAACTTTGTACATTTCTGTAAAGAATCCTCTTACTTAAATAACCATCCCAGGTATTAGGAGACTTTGATTTTCTTTCTTTTGCTAATGCTCCATTAACCTCCAACATCTGTTCTCTCTGTGCACAGTCAGCAGCTCCACTAATCTCTTCCTTCTCTTCTAGCAAGGGCAGTCATCTTTAATGAAGTTGTTCTCCTCTCTCCATCTCTCTCTCTCTACTCTACAACCCCATTCTGGTCTATTAGTGCACACCATGCCATCGGGAATCAGGAGTGCTGCCTAGGCATAGATTTTGCTTTGTTTCAGCACTTCTCGGCGCTGAAGCAGTGCACTCACAGATCCATTAGAAACTTTCTAGGTGAAGTGATGCCTCCAGTACTGCATGTGAAAAGCTTTAGCAATCTTGCAGTGCAGCCTAAAGCCATGGTCATGGATATTTGGCCAAATTTGTCACTAAGTGGTAGTAGAAGCCAGATTTAGAAGCTCTTAAAGTACTTTGCCTCATAACTTGCATATTTTTTTCCTGATGGTCCCTAAACTGCTAACAAAGCTACGTAAAAGTATGACTTCATCTAAATTATTTTTCTTTGAAGCTAAAGGCAACAGTTAATAGTTCACAGCACCACAGTGCACTGTAAGAAGGACTGAAGGACATAACGTAGTATGTACATTGGGAAATTGCAGAGGCGTATAGCATTCTCTGTGAGAAAAAAGAGGCCTGACTGGGCTATTTCGCATGCTATAGTGTTGCTGTCTCTAGCTCTCTATACTGTGTTGATGGCTTTAATTGCTTGTACTACTGTATTGATGACTGTACTGCTAATCCTGTAGTTTCTTTATTTCTATTCATGAAACTAAACAGCACCCATGGAAGACTCACTCTTGAATGTTGCATCTTCCTCAATTCAGAGGTAGCCTGTTCCTCAGGGGCAGAAACACAAACCACTGAAAAAAAACTTCCTACTTTTGGGTAAAATTTAAAATCATTGTGTTTGCTGTCCTCCCCTCAAGAACTTCCATGAACAACATTAATATTACCTTATGCTGTGAAAAGTTAGGATTGTATTTTAACATCTCATCTAATATCACTGAGGGTAACACAGACCTGAAAAGACTTCTGCAGCTCTATTCATTCCAGTGCATTTTTTTTTCCTCAATGTCTTACATAAACATATTCAGTTACATTTTTTGATGGCTGTCTATTAGCCATAAACTAGATTTCTGCAACTGTTGGCCATAGATATATCCGATTCCCTGTACTCTCTGAATGATTCAGAGAGAAGATGAGATACTAGTGTAGGATTTTCTGAAGAGGTAATAAAAGAGACATTAATCTGCCAGATGAAAATAACTCTTTGTTGTCAGCATGTCTCTGAACTGATGGATTAAATGTGTGCTGAATTCTGACTGGAAAACATGTTTACAGGGTGCTGTTATTAATGGCCACAACAGTGCTACCTGGGGAGACACATATGCAACCCAGGCCTATATTCTTACAAAGTGTGCTCTTTATAGAAGAGGTTGAAAAAAAGAATGTATTATCTTATAGGTAAAGCACAGCACTCCTGAGTCTGGACACCTAGATTTTATTTGTTTCCACTACAAAATTCTTGGATTACCTAAGGCAAATAATTTCTATGTTCCAATTTCCTAACAGTTAAAATAAGACTATAACAGCTCTATTAAAGAGATGTCTTGTGAGAAACTGCATTAATACACATGCTGTATGCAGTTGTTATATGGGGCAGCAGTGACTGTCCTTGGATTCAGCCTCACTCCAGGTGCACACTGAGGACAAGGCTTTGGCCAGCTTGTTAGCACCCAGCTGTTGGGCAAGGAAGGTCAGAGCAGCTTGCTTCGGTGCTGGAGACATCACTTCAGGGATGGCTGTTGCCTAGAAACACTCACGTACCTTAACTACTGTGCAAGATAAATGCACTGATCCCGCTTGGGGCAGACCTTAGAACAGCCTTAATTGCTTCATGGAGAATTCCCCTAAAGCTAGCTGTTTAACACTAAAACAAGGACCAGTTCAAAATATACCTTATAGTTTTAATAACCTTAGCATTAAAGCAGCAGATTCACTAACTGAAGATGCATTAACTGGGAGTCATTTTTCAAGAAAAGGACAAGAATGATGCAATGACCCTGCAAGTGTCCAGCAGCTGATGAACTGGTTCAGGTGTAACCAGTGGTGTGGATAGAGGAGGAATAAGATTTTTGATGTGTCTTCAGTACTTTATACAGTACTTTCATTTTTTAATTCAGCTGTCTCAGAATGTTTTCCTTTTAAAGCTGTGGAAATATTTCTCTGGGAAGGAGTTGCTGTTACTCAAAACAGGCTTAATGGGGGGATGCTCTTTTGCTGGATAGTAGATTAGTACCGCTCTGACTTGCTGAGATCCTTACCAGTTCTGCACTGCACATAGCTAGCAGACAGCATCTACGTAAAACTGGACCATGCTTTCCACAAGAAGTGCTATAGTGATTTTGTTGATCTCTACAGACTACTCTTCATACCTCTTGCACTGAAGGAGCCAGAGGAAAAAAGCTCCCAGCCATACATTGTTCACTGGAAAGCAGTAAGACTATGAGGAGTTTCTAAACGAATTTTGTGACAGTTTCCAAATCAGTAAAAAATGATTCTGAAGTCTGCTCTACATAATCAGGATACTCTAATAAATTTATATTCTTCATAGTTGTTCACTATTTACTTAACAGTCAATCACCAACTTTTTAGGTCTGAAGTGCATGGTGAAGCACACTTGATACAAAGAGCCGATTACTGGTAACCACTTGTTAACAAAACCAAATAAAGCTCACTTTGCACAAATTGGATCACTTCTCCTTTTCCTCTCTTCCCCAGTCTCCCCGCAATTATAACTAGCTGTTCTGTGATCAGGTGGTCTTGTCACACCACTGCCTGAAACACAGACCTATAAGCAGCATCAGCTTACACACAGCTTATAGCTCAACGTGTAGATAAAACAGGCAATAGCCACAGCCAAAGCACAGGCTGGAAAAGACAGGGTTTCTTCCTTAGTCATGATCTGTCACTTAGATGATGGGAGCCCAGGAGACAGCAATCAGCTTCCTTGTACAGATGGTTGAGGGCTGCTCTTGCCATTCACTCCCCACACCTGACATGACCACCACCGCAGGCCCCCTCTTGGGCACATGGCCGTCTCGGCTGATCTCTGCCAGGAAATCCTTTCAACTGTCACTGAAAAATGGTAACATCCCCAATTCAGCTTTGGGCACTGAGAGAGCAGACAGGGAATTGAGTTTCACAGCTTTGCCAAAAAAACCTCCAGGGATGGTCTTGATGTTACACTGAAAAAACACTTTTTTAAAGAATTTATTAAGGCTTTTCCGTGATGGGAAAAGTTCAGTCAGAAAAGCACTGTTTGGTACTGCTTTTCAGGAAGAGATGTGAAAATAACTAAGTTTTTAGTCCAAAAGCCACACTTAAAAAAACTCAAAACTTTTGATCTGAACCAAATGTAGCATGTTTTCTTTTCTTGTTTTCACTTAGACAGCTTCTGCCCTCCCTACTGTTAGGAATTCCAGCCAATTTAAAATAAAAATGTTTTATTTTTAGTGTTGGCAAAATAACTAAAAGTCCAAACACTTCCTATTTCATGACTTTATCCTTCATTAACATTATTTGGTAATCAGATCAAATAACATGGGTTACTCATTTTGACATTGCAAATAGTCTGGGGATGCTGATTCCAGCAAGTTTACTATTAGCAAAATAAAGAAAAAAAAAAAAGAAAAGAAAACAAAACCCCAAATCACTTAGCTCTTTTTAGAGTAGAATCTGTGAAATGCTAGACAGTGGAGAAAAAGAAAGAAGCTACAAAGAAGTGTCAGGGATGAGCCTATATGTCTATCCTGTGTGCTCTTATCAAAATGCTGATCATATGCTCCAGATGTGCATCCTTTTCCTTCAGAAAAACGCAAGTTCTGAAGACACAGCATAGATCTGAATCATCAGGGGAAAGTATATGTGTGATGGGAAAAGGGAGCGGGGAGAATAAACCAGCTCTTTAAAAAGTTTTCTCTATCTCATCTCAGTAACATTTTTAGGTCAGAAGAAATAGCCAGAAGAAAATCTCACAGTGCTTTTAATAAAGTTTCCCCCAGCCATCAGCTTGTTTTCAAGGAATTAGGCAAAGCAAAACCAGTGATGGAAATTGGTTACAGCAGTCTAACATATCACGGTTCCTTTAGCTTGTTTAGAATGAAGGAATGGAAAAGGCACTAACAGGAAAATCCTGCTTTCCCTTCCAAATTTTTGGAAGTGGCTCTACTCTTCCAGCTGTAACAGTCAATGTTTTCTGCCTGTCACTTATGGAGAATACTCTGACACATTAAGCTTTTCTCAGTGATGTTTGGGGAATGGAGTTGACCAAGTGTCACTGTAATTACTGTGGGATTGGAGTGTGCAATGTAGATCGGAAGCAATGATGAGCTACAATCTAGCACCATGATTGAACACCAAGGGCCTAATTCTGCTTCTGCCTTAAATTATCCTATTAAAATAATTTGAACTGATGGGTGTACAATACCACTAACACTTTCCTAAGTACTACAGATTTTCTCAGTTATATGATATTGATAGTCTCATGACAGATTTCTTGTGAAAGAAAATCACCTAGACCTCCTGAATTTATGTAAAGAAAAAAGTCAACAGCTTTCTCAATTGATTATTTTTCTCTGAAAAAAAAAGTGCATTTCAATTATATAACAAGTTTTAAGATGCCCTTCGAGAAAAATACACATCTTTTTATACTTTTCGCCAATACTACCTGGGGTGAAAATTTTTACTGGAACAGTAAGCCTGGCAAATCCATGTACTGGATTCTTCAGAATCTTTTCTCCTTGAGAAAGAGCAGCTTTCCAGAATGTGAAAATTACTCTGTTGATTAACATCCTGTATTTCAAAATATCTTTTTATTGCTAAGTCACCATATAAATCATTAATTAGTTTGTTATCATGAAAAAAAAGAAATTATTTCTCGTAAACAAGCTCTTTCCTCTTGCCCTGAAAATAGCTGTCCTAACTGAGTAACACAAATTACAGATGAAAAAGCAGAATTTAGAAATAGAGACTGTTTCATCATTTTCTGTAAGAGAGTTCTGTTCTTTTTTTAAAGTTCCTTAGAAATGAACTGAGTGGCTGGACTGTGGGAGGTTATAAATATATTCTAGAAGAAGTGCTTATTCAAGCAAATAGCTAAGATTCTTCAGAATAAACAGCTGAATTGTTTTATTGATTGTATATTTATTAGGAGAATGACATGGGAAACATTCATTGCCAAAACCAGAAATATTCTGTAGCACACAGCATGGGAAAAATCACTGTCCTGCAAACATGGGGATCCAACATAATGTAACATAGAAATTAGAGAATGAGTCTGTAACTCAGCTCATCACAGATCCAAAGGCAAATCACTTGAATCACTTGCCTGCACCTTCATTTCCTGGTGTATAACTAAAAATAACTACTGTTGACTATAAGAGGATTACTATTTGAATGCATTACTACTAGTAATCATTAAAAAAAAAAACAAACCCTAAAAGTTTCCAAAAAGTTTCCAACAACATTGCCATTATCATTCTTCAAATCGAAGAACACAGGGAAACAACTTTTACAAGAGGCTTTTAAAGAAGCTTCAAAAATTGAGGGATTGAGAATAAATATAAAAATGAAAACACATGACAGAATAGAGAGATCTGATCCCATTTTTGTTGTGCATCTGATTCCTGGGCTTCACTGCCTTTCCAGGGATCTGAACTCTTCTATATAACATTCTAGGGACACACTAAGATGCTTTTTAATTATGACCCCCCCCCCGCGTGCTTGCAAAATACGGATGTTGTGATTTTTCAGTTCCAAATCCAAATAAAAAATAGTAAAAGAAATTCCTCCTGCAGAGGCCCAAAATGAATTTTGTTTCAGTATAATTGATAAAATGTTTCACTTTCATTCTGTTTTAAGACTTCCAAAATGTAAGTTTTAAAAAGTTGCTTTTGGATATTTTTTTAAAAAGCATTTATAGAAATTATATAGACTTTTCCTAATGCTTCCCAATTGTAAGTTCTTATTGTGATTAATTAGTATTTGGATAAATAAATTATTCTTTTTCCTTTCCCTGATCTTCACCTGGTAAATAATTATCTAAGTGCAAAGTCAGCTTACACATGCAGAGGATGCTGCTCTTGTCTCTAAACAATTTAGCCACAGATCTTTCTGTAGTCCTGTAAATGTAGCTACAAGCATGCCTGTGGTGCGTACATCAGGAGGGAAATACAGGCACTTCGACTACTCAAAACATGAGAAGAACAGTTTCTTCTCAAAATGTACTCCTGGACTACTAGAGAGTGGGGAAACAGGGAATAGAAAAAAATTATTTAACTATTTCACATTTAATTAAAAACAATGGGATTTGACTTTTGGTTGACTGCTTAGACAAGTTCCTGCTCCCCAAACCCTCTCACCCATTCACAGCTGATTAACTACTGGCCTTGGTCCACATGAGGCACTCTAAAGTCACTGTTAGGCTCTCTGTTGACTGCTGTGAGTTTTCTTATATATCCCTGTAAGAAGCTGATTTGTTTGAATCTTTGAAGGTGGCTGTTCTTTGCAAGACAAAATGTGAACATCATCACAAGAAAAACTTCCCTCATTTCTAAAATGAGACACTGATAATATATGCTTCAAACGATGACTGCTGGTAAGGCATCTAAGAATGGGTATAAAGTCAAGGAAGATTTTGTTTTCATTCCTTTTATTTATTCTTGAGGGAACAGAAGGAAATCCTGCAGCCTTTGAAAAGATCAGAGGAGAGTGATGGATCAAGACTGAGGTAATACTTCCTGCATTTGAAAAACAATATCTGAATAGTTCTCTGGAGGATGTATTGTAAATTCTCAAAATTAAGCACTTTTTTGAAGAATGATCTTAAAAGTTTATCTTCATCTTTCTTTCTTTTCATAATCTACTGTCTACTTTTCACATTTCTACTGAATCCTGAGGGCTTACCATACACATTCAGCTCACAGGAAATCTCGTTATCTTTCAGTGCTAGGCATCCCATCCCATTGTTGTGCAAGCAGCACAGGCTGCTTCTGTAAGATTCTGTATAGTGTGTCATTTCCTACTGTTGGATGTACAAAAATCATTCAAACAGGAGAATATAGCAGTTCCTTCTGTGGCCCATTTATTTACAGAAGTCAGAGTGTTTTATACCAGTAGCACAGCATATTATGTGCCTGGGAAAAAGTCTTGGCAAAGGTAAAGAATTACAAAAAAAGCATCCAAAACAGGGAAGTTTCTGTTCAGCACTCTGAAACGTGAACTTTCTGTGATCTGTTCAATTTGTTCCAAGGCTAAAATGCTTTCAAATGAAAAAAAATGTTAAATGGAGCTCCAATCACCATAAGTGGCAGCAGAGAATCATTAAGAATGACAAGTGGAGTATTTTTATAGTATATTTAGAGAGTTCTTGAACGTACACAGTACTTTTCAGCCTTCTTTATCCCCCGTATAACTGCCAAGTTTTGCTGATGAGATTGCATGCTTTGCTATTCCTTCCTTAGTGCAGTACTTTGAACGAAAAGGAAACAGCTTGAAGCTTTTTCTTCTACTCTAAACGTTGCCTGGGTCCCAAATGGAGTAGCGGCAGAGCTGCATCTACGTGCCAGTGACTAAACACTAAAAAGGGACTTAGCTGGATACTGCAGTTTCTTATCTGCTCAGTAAATGAGCCACATGTGTCAGTACAATATTCCCACAATTTGACTATAGTGGGGTTCCTTGAGATCTTCAGGAAAAAACTAACCAGATAGGCAGCAATGAGTGAGCTCCAGTGAAACTTGGAGCTGTGCACTGGACTACATTACTGCACAACAGACCTAACAGACTACGTGTTAAGGTAACACTCTATGACCTTATGTCACACAATGCAACTGGGAAAGTTGCAGTAAAATGCACACCAGACGTAAAATAGACTTTAATAAGATGAAATGAGCTGTAGGACTGCTAGGCAGTAACACTTGGAAAGGTGTTCAGCATTGTAGTTTACCGTTGTAAATTAATGTAAAAAGCAGAGTTATGTGAGCGAGCTACATTCACTTAAAAAAACCAGAAAAAGTAAAAAAGGGAGCATCTGTTACCATAATATCTTTCATAATTTGCTGATCTGTGTAACATTCTGTAGATGGCAGTGTGGGTAAACCATCTCTGAATTCATAATATTGCAGTACTTGGCTTTCTTGCATATGTAAGACAGCAGTATAAGCTAGTACAGACAGACTTTGTCAGTAAGAAAACACAGGGCATTTTTGGAAACAGAAATCAACTGAACATTCATATGGCAAGGACCTCCTGGGACATACCTGCTTTCTAAACTGCGGCTAGGTTAGATCCCAGTTCTCACTTCCCATTTTATGTATCATGACAAATCTAATTCTGAGTCATCTGGGATACACCTACTATTAATACTTCTACTTACATAATGGCTTACAGGGCTGCACAATCTATGTTAGGAATAACTTTAGAGTAGCTTCAGATAGCTGCTGCTCCCTTTCTGCTGCTTGGGATCAAATCTAAGGCACAGCTTTGGAGCTAAAAGTCTCTTTACATTTCTGATCTTTGGAATTTTCAGCCCCAGTTTATGGCTGGAGATCAGATCCTTTCTTAGCTGCTCATCTGGGATGTCCAGACACATACATGGGATTCATAGCCATACACAGTTGGCATGTCAGCCTAATCCTGACCAGTTTCAGCAGAAAAAAAAACCCACCTAGTTTTTATTAGGTTTCTCTTCAGAACTATTCCCAAATCCTAAAGTGATGCCCCACACCACTTTCATTGAGGTACTGGGATTAAAACTGACATGACAAAATGAAAAAGCCTGATGTATACACTATTTCCATCAGGACTCTGAAGTGATTGCTTTAAAGCCCTCTTTGCAATGTACCTACATGTCTTAGTAAACCTAGGAGTTTTGAAATGTTTAGAGCCATTTAAGCCTATAACCAAAATACATATTTGAGACAGACAACAAAGGGTCTTTCCTAATTTCTTTCCTCTGCCAAATAGGAGTCCTCATATAGTTTGGGCACAGTACTGCTGGTCTTAATCTTTAAAGACTACGATAATCTCAGATCAGGTTTGGGTTCCAGGCCAGAAGTCCAGTGCTAGGCAGTGGGAACAGGAGGTCCAGTGAGGCCCAGCACTAGATCCTTGGCCTAAAGCAGCCCCCATGGGATGGAGCCTACCTCGGCACAGACCTCCCTGCAGCACTGCCAGGGAAGCCTCACCCCAAGGCCGTCAGCAGGAAGGGAGCAGCTCTGGGCTGCACTGACCCTGGGCCTCGCAGCCAGTCCCCCAGGAGAGGGGGGCTGTACTCGGGACCCTGTCCCTCCAGGTGCATTTCTGGCAAAAGTCAATCCTATATAACATAGCCCTTATTTTAAAGGTGAGCAAATAAGAAATGTGTTGGTTTGAACTCTTTGTTTAGTCCTTCCTCCAGTAAGCAGGATGCTACAGAGTTGCATCCAAGTTTTTATTTGAACTCTGAACAGTTCAAGGATGAATGAGGCATGTTTGGCTCTTTGCTTCCTACCTTGGCTTCCCCTTACTTTGTTTTAGATTAATGCTGACCTGATGCTGATTTATCAATGAGAACAGTGATTCTACTCCACCAAGCCAGCATTGATGGAACTGAAACAGTAACATCCACTTTTGCGATATAAACATAGGCCATCAAATCCTTTTAAAGGAGAATCCATTCATAACATGCAGAATGTGTGCCTGAAATGAATTGATCTATAATATTTAGTGATGATGATTGATTTCTACCCAGAGGCAGGAGACAATTCAGTCTTTTTATCGCCTTATGTAAAATCTCTATCCTATTCATGTCAAATTGTTGAGCAGAATGAAAATGAGAACTTTTGGTGCTTGAAAGATAGAAATACTTTTCATTTCCAGCATGGCATTTTCTTTTCTTTACAAAATCTTTGTTAAAATGGGTAAGTTCATATATTTAATATAAGAATGTGAGTTGAGGATTTTGAACTTTAGCAAGTAGAATAGCTACTAGTATTGGTATATCCTGCCTATGAAAGTAGGATGCAGGTTCCCCAAAAAGAGATTTAACCCGAGACATGAAGCTTATGCTCTTTCCTCTTGTCAAAAATAGTAAGTTGACTTAGCACAATCCAGGCTTCAGCTTTCCATTTCAATTTAAAGTTGGCATATTCATCAACCCAATGCACCTTGTGCATTGATCCCTCACTGACATTCATTCCAGGGAATGATAGGTTTCACGAAACTTCATCCAGATCCACCAACACTTCACGTGGTCCTTGCTTTTCCCACAAAAAATCTGCATCCAAAGTTGATCTCAGTTACAAAGTGTTCTTGGGAGGTCAGACTTGCTGCTTTTGTGGGGAATGGATACAGCTTTCCCCTGTACTAGTGTCGTCTTTGAATTTAGCTGCTATATTTCTACCATTTACTGAGATAAAACTCACAAATATCACAGGCATTTTTAAAATTATTGCTGTTGGTTTATTTTTGTGGTAAGTATTCATCTAATCCAATAAACAGGAAAATGAAGTGCAGAGGAGAAAAAGGTTTAAACTTTGTCTCAAGTTACTTATTACTCTTTTCCTCTAACATGCAGCAGGAAGCGTTTTTAAGTATCTTTAGGTGTAACTGACAGAACACACCAAGTCAACTCAGTAGGAGATTTTAAAATAAAGAAACGTGTACATATTTATGTAAGCAACCCTTTCTTGCTAGGCATTCATTCTATGAAATATTTATCAGGAATTCCATTCTTTCTCCCACATGATTTACCCATAAATCACCTACTTGATCTTCCTCCAGTAAACCTCCTAGTCCTATCCTACAAAAATTTTTAGTTTATCTTTAAAAACTTTTATCTGATTTATCTAGATATTTATTTGGTTACTGGATTTCTAGTTGCTTACTCCTTTATATCTCCCTGACCACAGGGAGTTTTGTATAGGGAAAGCACCAGAGTGGAGACTTGCTGGAGAGAGGGCCTGCTGACACCTTTGATTGGTTATGTGATGAAACAGTGTCCCCTTCCTCTCACTTCAGCTCATGCCAGGTTGGTCAGAGGCATATTTGTAGTCTCCCTGCTTTGATTTCAGCTGAGATTGCCTCACATATTTAATAACACACAAAACTGAAAGTATTTTTGCTCTTCAGCACACAGCTGCTCACAGGTAAGTTTTGTGACGATATGAATCCCTAACATTGGGAGAAGGTTTAGGTAAAATGTTATGTTTGTGATGTCTCTGTTCATTTTAAAAGAAGTATAAATTAGAAATACAATAAATTTTGCAGGATTGTGCTCTGGACTTAAGTCAGCAGGGAAACACTGTAGATATTTTAGTAAACTATTTTTGTCATCTTTCTGTATCTCCGTACTTAGCATAGCACTTGTGCTTTCTTAGCTTTAACTGACACTCTGCTCACCACCCCTGGACCTGGCTCCCAGTAAGTATTTTTTAAAAAATTAAACCAGGTGTCTTTTCTATATTCAGATAAGCTTTCTAGTCTTGATGTCTTTCATTTTCTAATAGCCATCTGTTCATGTTACTTTTTGATGAAGTTGCTAGGTCAATCATAAAAACAACAAATATTTTTTAAAAAAAAAACTCAAAAAATGTATTTGTATATGGCCAGTGGAATAAGATTTGCACAGACCTCCTCTTCATTTCTTGTACAGAAAGAAATTTTAATGACAACTGCTAAGGCTCTCTGCCAGAGTTAATCAATACTAAATATACAAATATAAAATAGAAGCAGGGCCTAAAATTTTCAGTTAAAATTATGCGGCAGTGCAAATCAAACAGAAGACTTAACTCCCAATTTTAAAGCTGAAAGTTAATGTCTGACTACTCTGATTTTTTAGGACTGTGGATCGTGTCCCATGAGTTCTGCAGATTCCCATTGAAAACATAAAATTAATGTTAGTTTTGATGAGATAAATAATAACTTTAGAAAGTAAGGTTGTTATTTTTTTTTACAAGTTAAACAATAGAATTTATCTGAGCAAAACTTCCTATCTTCCAGTAACATTTATTTTATATTCAAATATTTGTGCCAACTGCCTTGAATTTTTTTACTGACTTTGAGAAGGACAGGACTGGGGACACAGTCTAACTGTCTTTTATTAGGTTTACCTGTATTTCATGGTGGTTTTTTAGCACAGTTACTGAAAGATCAGTTGTAATTATAATAATTATTCACACAAAGAATGTACATTTTTTAAAAACAGGATTTTTTTTCTTCACAGTAAAGTTTTTATTGCCTTTTGAAACATGGCAATTATGGGATATATAAAATTAAATCTGCAGTTGCAAGTTGCAAATATGCCTGACCCAAGTTTATTTCTAGTCATTTACACTAACAGTTTTGTATTAGTTTAGGTGACTTTTCTTAGTTAGATTTGAAGAAAGCAGGGTTTTCTTTGTTTGATTGGGTTTTTTTTTTTCCCTCGTATGATTGAAAGTATCTGGCAAATTACATATTAATTTTTTATGATTGCAGTAGAAATTTGAGTCCTACTTATATTTCTCCTGATTGACTTAAAGGAAAAATATAGCAGAGATGCATCTTTATTTCAGTTAATCATCTTCATGTTCTGTCTTAGTAAGGTTTTTCATTCATATATAAATACTGTCCCCAGCTAGACTGAAATCCATTCTAAAATGACTTCTGTTAACAAATAGTTTCCCTCCTTTCTTTTATACTCTGTACGTAGTTCTTTCATATTGACAAAGACTTTATGATTGATTTTGATAAACAGTTAAATCAAGAGCATTCATAGAGGGTAGCTTTATGATAAAATCAATAGATCTGCTTAGCAGGACTTCAGGTTTTTAATCAGGAAGCAGGCTCTCTGTAAACTTGTAAACAAGTGAAAGAACAGTATATCAGTCTTGCATACAAACTGAGATTCAGTTCTAAAATATAGAATCATAGAATGGTTAGGGTTGGAAGGGACCTTCAAAGGTCATCTAGTCCAAACCCCTGGCAAGAAGCAGGGACATCCCCGTCTAGATCAGGTTGCTCAGAGCCTCATCCAACCTGGCCTTGAATGTTTCCAGGGATGGGGCATCCACCACCTCTCTGCACAACTGGTTCCAGTGTTCTACAACTCTCATTGTAAAAATTTTTTTCCTAATATCCAATCTAAATCTACCCCCCTCTATTTTAAAACCATTACCCCTAGTCCTATCACAACAGGCCCTACTGAACAGTCTCTCCCCGTCTTTCTTGTAGGCCCCCTTGAGGTACTGGAAGACTGCTATCAGGTCTCCCCAGAGTCTCCTCTTCTCCAGGCTGAACAGCCCCAACTCTCTCAGCCTGTCCTCACAGGAGAGGTGCTCCATCCCTCTGATCATTTTCGTGGCCCTCCTCTGGACCTTCTCCAGCTGGTCCATGTCCTTCTTATGTTGGGGGCTCCAGAAGTGGACACAGTACTCCAGGTGGGGTCTCACCAGGGCAGAGTAGAGGGGGAGAATCACCTCCCTCGACCTGCTGGCCACGCTCCTCTTGATGCAGCCCAGGATGCAGTTGGCCTTCTGGGCCGCAAGGGCGCATTGCCCACTCATGTTGAGCTTCTCGTCCACCAGCACTCCCAAGTCTTTCTCCTCAGGGCTGCTCTTGACCCATTCTCCGTCCAGCCTGTATTTGTGCCTGGGATTGCCATGACCCATGTGCAGGACCTTGCTCTTGGCCTGGTTGAACTTCATGAGGTTGGCACGGGCCCACCTCTCCAGCCTGTCCAGGTCCCTCTGGATGGCATCCCTCCCTTCCAGTGTGTCAACGGCACCACACAGCTTGGTGTCATCAGCGAACTTGCTGAGGGTGCACTCTATCTCACTGTCCATGTCGCCGACAAAGATGTTGAACAGGGCTGGGCCCAACAGGGACCCCTGAGGGACGCCACTCGTGATTGGTCTCCACTTGGACACTACTCTCTGAGTGCGGCCATCCAGCCAACTCCTTATCCACCGAGTGGTCCATCCATCAAACCCATGCCTCTCTAGTTTAAAGAGAAGGATGTCGTGCGGGACAGTATCAAAAGCTTTGCACAAGTCCAGGTAGATGACATCCATTGTTCGTCCCTTGTCCACCGATGCTGTGACCCCGTCATAGAAGGCCACCAAATTGGTGAGGCACGATCTGCCCTTGGTGAAGCCATGATGGCTGTCACCAACCACCTCCTTGCTCTGCATGTGCCTTAGCATGGTTTCCAGGAGAATCTGCTCCATCATCTTGCCAGACACAGAGGTGAGGCTGACCGGCCTGTAGTTGCCCGGGTCCTCCTTGTTCCCCTTTTTAAAAATGGGGGTTATGTTCCCTCTCTTCCAGTCACTGGGGACCTCACCAGACCGCCACGATTTCTCAAATACGATGGCCAGTGGCTTGGCAACTTCATCCGCCAGTTCCCTCAGGACCCGCGGATGGATCTCATCAGGTCCCATGGAGTTATGCACCTTCAGGTTCCTCGGATGATCCCGAACCTGCTCTTCGAGTACAGTGGGCGGTTCTTCATCCTCACAGTCCCTGCCTGTGCCTTCCTCAGCTTGGGTGGTGAGACAAGAGCCCTTATCGGTGAAGGCTGAGGCAAAAAAGTCATCGAGTACCTCAGCCTTCTCAATGTCCTGGGTAACCAGGTCACCGGTTTCCTTCCGGAGGGGGCCTACATTTTCCTTGGACTTTCTTTTGTCCCCTACATACCTGTAGAAGCTTTTCTTGTTGCTTTTTATATCCCTGGCCAGATTCAATTCCATCAGGGCTTTAGCCTTCCTCACCCGATCCCTGGCCACTCGCGCAGCCTCTTTGTAGTCCTCACTTGTTTTGTAGATTCCTGTATTTTGGAAAAAGTAAGTTTGGGAATCCATCTAAGTACTACCAGAGACCATAGAAGTCATAGCTGCGGACCAGCCTGGCCTGACTTTCACACAACAAAGAGACAATAGATGACCAATGTTCCAACACCTCAGCAAATGACGGAATGACTTGCTCTTCTGTGGTAAAGCTAGGACAAACTCTACAATACTTTTCACATAGGAAAAAAACCTTTTTCTTCTAAGATTATGTCAGCTAAGCCACACTGAACAACTTAATTTCTCACCCATAGCAAGCAGTATTTGGTAAGTATTATAAAAGACACATGTTCCACACAGCCATTTCCTTGGTTCAATCTTCTGTTGCCTTCTAGTCCAGAATGGTAACAAGTTATTTACATCAACTAGAAGAAATATACCTATTACCCATGCAGGGCTGGCCCTTCCTGAGTCAATCTTACTCGCAATTTATATCATGTTCTGGTTTTATTTCCCAAATAACGTCTTCCATCAAACTGACAAGTCCTTTTCTTTAACTTGCTTCCATTATAAATATCCCACCTCTTAAATCTGCTTTCATGAGCAAAGACATGGGTGAGGCAGAAAGGGCTTCCATGTGGGCAGAAGACATTTTCATTTTCTGTAGCTGTTGTTGAATGTTTTTATTTGTGTTTTTACATTACTTCAGCATAATGCATCTTATGACAACTGACAGGTCTACAATGGGATTTTTTTTTTGCTATTGTCATCAAGTTTCTGAAAAAAGAGGCAAGTTTTGCCAGTTTTGACCTGTAAGCATTTGTCAAATATTGGACTTATAAATTTTTTTATATCTTTAAGCTAGTGATTTGTTGCCAAACATAAGTAACAATGCTAATCACAACCCTGTGGGAACAGAGAAAGTAGCACAGCTGCCTGATATTAAAGAATTTGAGCTCTGCCCTTCTTTCGGAGCCACCCACTTCTTCGGTGCCGCCTACTCCTTTGGGATTGGCTATTCCAATGGCACCGCCTATTCGAACAGCCCGCCTTTTCCTGCTAAGGAGGGTGATCCCAGTGTGGCAGAGAGGGCCTGAGTAGGTTCCCCCATCAGTGCTTTCTGTGCGAGCAGAATGGTTGGCAGATGTGAAGGATGGCTTCATTGCAGCATATGGCGCCCGAACAGGGACATGATTTGCGGAACGAGAGCAACTGGTGGCAGCCCGGGCAGAACGAATAAGCGGTGGAGACAAGAACTGCATGTAGCGGAGGTAAGAGCCAAGACCAGAGTGGTGAGCGGGGGGAAGAAGCCGAGGTCCCCGAGAGCAGAGTGGTGAGCAGTGGGGAAAAAGCCGAGGTCCCCGAGAGCAGAGTGGTGAGCGGCGGGAAAAAGCCAAGGTCCCCGAGACCAGAGAGAAAAAAAAAACAAAAAAAAACAAACAAAAAAAAAACAAACCCCAAACCTAGAAAAACAAAAAGGGGGAAATGTGGGAACAGAGAAAGTAGCACAGCTGCCTGATATTAAAGAATTTGAGCTCTGCCCTTCTTTTGGAGCCACCCACTTCTTCGGTGCCGCCTACTCCTTTGGGATTGGCTATTCCAACGGAACCGCCTATTCAAGTGGCCCGCCTTTTCCTGCTAAGGAGGGTGATCCCAGTGTGGCAGAGAGGGCCTGAGGGCAGTGGGGCAGGTTCCCCCATCTGCGCTTCCCGTGTGAGCAGAACGGTTGGCAGATGTGAATTGTCAATTACACAACCCTGTAATTGATTCATTTTTGACTGCTCACTTTCCTGAAATTATTTTCTCTGTTTAGATCTCTAGTGAAATTTCTGCTCATCTGGCTTGAGACCAGAGACAAAATTTCCACTTACACACAAGGAGTATCTTGTAAGGCTTTTTCTAAATTACCTCCAGGCTTTGCTTACTTTTTGATTCCATGGAGATAATACGTCTTCTAGCTTATCACATCTTCAGAAAGAAAACAATGTATTAAGCATTATACAAAGGTATTTTAAAAATTTATATCAAATTAACAGAGCCAACAAAACAGTGAGAAAATATCAACAAAATCAGTTTTTGTTGGACCAAAATGATGATTAATAATCTTAGGCTTGGAAGATGAAAAAGACTCAGATATTTGTCTAAGCTTTTTTGGTTGGAGTTTTTGTTGGACCAAAATGATGATTAATAATCTTAGGCTTGGAAGATGAAAAAGACTCAGATATTTGTCTAAGCTTTTTTGGTTGGAGTTCTCTACTAAAAATTCCCAGAAAAATATATTCTTTGCATGTATTTTTTGAAAATCATAAGGTTTTGGTTTTGATAATGAAAAATGTTTTGGAAATTTGGGTTGGTTCAGATTAGAATTAATCTGAATATTACAATAATGTTAAAATATTACAGAAATATTATGATAATATTATTTTTTACTGTGTTGAAAAAAGTTGGTGGATTTGAACCAGTTTCCAGGGAAATGGCATTTGTGTCAGAAGAAAATCCTTTTCTGAATAACATGTGATTAGTGTACTTTCATGATTTTGGCAGGTTAGCTAAGGATGGAAAGACAGAATCAGAGAATAAATGACTTTCACCGGTGTTATTCTCCCCCAAGCAGGTTGAAGCTATGGGGGGAGAGAGGGGGAAATTCATAGAGCTGTCATTTATGATTAAACAGTTATATTGTTAGACAGTGTGCTTTGATTTCAGATCTATCATTTTTGTAATGCTCCTTGAAGTTAAATGGATTTTTAAAGTCAAGTTAAAAATTCCAAGAGCATATTTTGTTATGACTAAAGTATCTCGGTGCTTGATGATTGGCCCACACTGCTGCAAAAACAACCTCAGACGAGAAAAGCCCAGTTCCATGTCTCCACTGTGTGTTCTGTCTGACAGGCTCTATTTTAATGAACATTGCCCTTTGCTTTACACAGTGTAATTAAAAGTTAATCAACTGATAAATAGTAAGTGATATGGAATAGTAATACACTAAATGGGAAAGTACAATATTCAATTATTAGGAAGCTGTTAACCCTGTTAGATAATCATCATCAGCAAATAAGCAAACAAATGATCAATCTAGTGCTTCATCTAAACATGCAAAACATCTGGAATGAACGGATGAGCCAGTGACTTATGCTGCTCCATTTCCAAAGGTTAAAAAAAAAAACCAAACCAAACAACCACACACAGAGGTTAATTTCAGACACTAACAAAATACTGCTTTTTGCAGACTGGAGAAAAAAAGCTAGTTGACATACACTGCACTGAAGGATGCCATGGTAAATGCACACGCAGTAGTCTGTATTATCACACAGAACATTTCAGGAGAGTAGACAGGAAATCAGCTGGGAAAGTACAGCTTGGAAACTGTACTTCCAAAAAGATGAAAGTATCAGAATTCTTGCATTTTTGTCAAAAGTGACAAGAAAAACAACAACAAAAAAAAGACCAACTTGTTTTCTTCTAAACAACTTGCAGAGAAAGAAAAAGCAGAGAGCAGGCACACTTTGTCCTACCTTATTTAGAATCTTCTATCAGAAGATAAAATATTAGCTAGTTAGCAGTTGCACAAATGAAGTGGCTAGTTGTTAATTAATACCTGAAAATACCTGTGTGAGCCATATGATACCATTCAGAAATTTGCATGATGCGTAACCATAGCAACATCTATAACATAAGTTGTAAACATATATGAGCATTGTGTTGTTGTATGTGCTTTATAGAGCTATAATACTTCTACTTGGTTTTGGATTAGATTTTGCTAAGTAGAGATACAGCAAAAGAAGAACGCACAGGCATTTGAGAAACTTTGCATGTAAAAGAAACAAGATTTCTTAGCATCAACTATTTGGTCGATGTTTTATAAGTCAGGCCACTCTAGTGCTCTGAAAAGAAGTGAATCACTACCTGTCATCCAGACCTGATATTGTAGTATATTAGGCTGAGAAGCTGCCCAGACCCTGTCACACAGCCAGTGCTAACAGAGTGGGAAGTACAACTGCAACCCACCCTCCCTTTCTCCCCCTGTAAATCTACATTTACTGTTGTCTACCATCTGCATGTTCATTTTCAGACATCAATGACTTCTGAAACAAAGCTAGGATTTTGCATACAGTTGATATTTGTACTTTTGATTCAGGGGAAGCCAAATCTTTTTAAAGAAACCTTGACCCACCTCAGAATTCACAAGGCATTTGCTTGGATGCATATATTTACCTGAGAGGGTAAGGCTTTGGGAACACATTCCATTTTTTAGATATATGTTGTAATATATATGGTCTGCATATGCTTGTTTTTATAAAAATATGGTCATATAAATCATTCTTCCTTACTTTTGCCAGTGACTAAATACATCATCCCAAACAAAGACTTTATTGATGTAACTTTATATGCACAGGGCAGAACTCAATGTGGCTGACACGGATAGGGGAAGATTCCTGCAATTTAAAGAATACATCAGGTAACACAGTGCAGGTATAACCTCAGGACCCAAATGATTTTCCTCATAGTTATTATATTAGAAAAGTTACAGATTTTTATAAAAACTAGAATATTAAGGTTGCCAGTTTGCACAAAAAAAAAACCACAACAACAACAAGCAAACAAAAAAACCCCTCCCAACAACAAACCCAAAAAACCAAAAACACCAGTACATATGTCCTTCACATAGCATCTCATTCTCAGTTCAAACCAGTTAAAATTTATTTCTGGAAAAACTTGCTGAACTGGTAGCTTCAGCTGGCTGTATTTAAAACCTTAATGATGAATACAGGTGCTATGAACTAGTTTAATAAGTGAATATAGAAGATAAAACCTTAGTTCCTGGTACTTTTCTAGTATTTTGAAAGTCACAGTTAAATAAGCATCATGTGGGCTTATCTGGGGGAAGCCATGATTAACATTCATTTTTAACACTGTTAAATGACAAGTGTTTGTCTCCTGTATTTTTCCTACAACTCAAAAGATTTTACAGCTCATGTAACATTCAATTAAACATCAAAACCAAGATGACACATACAAACCAGAATAAGAGGAAAGGGATAAGGTTTACAAGTGTAGAGTCTAATACTGATATCTGTTACACTAGTTGCCCAATATTGATTTAAAAAAAAAAATTATGAGATGAGAAATCATAACACATTTCTTTCATCTGATCATCTGTTTCTTCCTAGATCAATCACCTCAAAAATAATATTTTCAAAAATTATTTCAAAATTATTACTTTGATATTTCAGAATTCATTGACATTTTTATTTATTTAAAGTTGAAAGGAGGATTCAGGCTTACGGAAACTTCAAAAAAAAAAAACCACATGGGCAGAATCCTGTGTTCATATTCAATGATTCCATATGGAAAAAAAGCTAGGGGAAATCTGCCCTTGATATGCAATTTATTGAAAAAAAAGAGAGCCTAGATTCTGAACACGAGAGTTTTAAGAACAGTTTTTATAATTTGATTCTTCCTCTGCTTACACACAAACAATGTTGATCCCACAGTCTTCCCAAACAGGTTCATCTAATAGGAAAATGCTGACAGATCTCTGTTGTCTATTCTTTACAGTTTCTTAATTTCACAACAATTGTATGGTGCCTGTCACTATATTTGAGTTTCTATAATGTATGGCAGAGCTGAGTGTCGACGCCTTGAGGAAATAACGTGGCGTTAGAAAGTATACTTCTACTTAAAGCTACTACCAGTTCCTGCAAAATAGAATCAATGATGTAAAACTTTTGCGCCAGAGAAAGGCTATCCTGACAGGTCATGACACATTTTGAAATCAGTTATTTCAAATACTTTGATATTGTATTATGTCATATGATGGTGCAAAGGGCCTAAAATATTTTGGTCAGGAGGAATGGATTTTTTTTTTTTTTAAACAGAGAATTTTGAAATGTACAGATTTAACTTTCACACATAATGAAGCATGACTCTGAAAGGGACATGTCTGCTGTTGCATGGAATTTCATCCCCTCACAGTTTTTGTCCCATGAGTGCTGGATCCATGGTATGTTATTTTAGCATGTGTTGTTCCTTCTGACTGCTTATTTTTTTAAAAGTTCAGAACTATACATTTTTTCTGTTGGTGGCATACTAAACTTAATTCCCTAGAAGAAATCACCGTTCACTTAGTTGCTTTGCATACATACACATGTAGAATTTTTTGCTTTTTTGGCTTATAGAGACAGACAAAGTGTATTAGAGAAGACAGAGTTCATCTCCTTATAGGAGGTAACTATTTGGCTTTGGTATTAATTCTGATTAGTAACACATGGAGTGAGTTCATATCAAATGGCTAACTACCCTGACAAACAAAGAGAAATTGAATGAGCCAACTATTTCAGTGCTTTCCCCATGGTCTGCGACATTTGGTTCCCATTTGCTACACCATTAAGCTCGATCAGGATCCTTCATAAAAACCTGTCAGTCAATCTCTTGAAACCCCCATATCTGTCAAAACAACCTCCTCAGTGTCTTTTCAGTCTCCTCCCTAAGATATGTGGGCAAGTTTCAAAGCATTAGTGTTTATATTTACTGATGCTAATATTATCTTCTTCTTCTTCATTACTCACAATAATACTTGTTGGCTTATTTATCCTGAAGTCCAGCTATATTCTTTCTGATATTTAGTGCACTTTGCCTCAGTTATCAGTCATCAGGAAAGGTATGAATAGAAGCATTGCATGAAAAAAAAAAGCAAAAAACCATAAATCAAAGTCTTCTTTATTTAGTATATGAATAACAAAACTTAAATCTAGTATTTCGATAGGAACCAGCCTAACTACAGCTGATTCACAAACAAATAGAATATCCTGAAATTAAGAGCAGTGTTGCACTTAAGTTCAGAAGTGCATCTCTACAGCTGGACTCCATACTGGACATGTACACGCAAGTGGCAATGAAATGAGGCAGAGGAATCCAACATAATGATGCGTGGGAAAAGTTATATCCCAAAAAGATGGTGATTAGAGGAAGAGGTAACTTAGAGATAACTTTTTGAAGTACAGTTAATTGATCCAATTTGGCTTTATAAGAGGTGACATTTTTAACATATACAACTTCAAAGCATAACAATAAAACAAAATTGATAGTTCTTGTAGTTCTGCAAGTACAGTGTCAGCAATGCCAAAAGATGTATTTCACTTTAAATTACATTGATGTGAAATACCTTAATTGATGAAAATACATTGCTGATGTAAACAAACTGGAAAATACTGACCTACAGGAAGAGAATGGAAGCATATAGACAATGTAAGACATAAGATACTGATTAAATTGGTAAGATTACCTGGAGTTGTACAAATATAAAAATTATTAAGTCACAGAAATATTACTGAATATTTCTGGGATAATTAAGTACTTCACAGGTGTGTGAAATCTGTACTGGTGTACAAACTTGATAACAACAGAATTGGGAAAATATGTAAAAAAAGAGATGAAACTGCTATGAGACAAGAAGGCATCAGTGGGAAACACTATAGGCAAAACAATGAAGCCTAATTGTTGGAGAAGAATGGGAAACTATGAAGGAAACAAGTAATAAGAGTTGCAGAAAGTAAAAAAAAAAAAAAAAATCTCAGTGTAAGATTTTATTGATGCACTTTAAAAGGAAACTAAGCAGAAACTTTAAGTTCAATCAAAAAATCTTAAGACATACATACAGATGCAATAATACTACAAGCAAAGCAGAAAATTAAGAGGTTTTTTTTTTCAGAGAGTTGGAGCATAAGGATAAGAAAAATATAGTGACAAATGAATAAATTGTACTGATTTTTTTTTTGAAAGAACTGTGATAAAAAGGCACCATATAGTCCTTTTGCAACATGAATTGAAAAAGATGAAAAAATTAAGTTTGAGTCTAGTATGAAGCTTAGAGTGAAGTAATTAGAAATGTATATGGAGATCTATGAGCAAGACTGAGAAAAATACCTAACTGGAATACATGAGAAAATATCAGAATTCACAATTACTGATTAAAGCATTTAGCAAGATTTCATACTCATCTTAGAATAAATTGACAAAAACGGCAGATGTTGTGGTTTTGTTTGGTGAGGGGGGGCCTCACAACAGCAGAATATGTACTCGACTGGATGGTAGATGTTAAAAGAACATAAGAAGGAAAGCAACTGAAAAAACCCCAAGACTCACTTGCCTATGATCTGGAAGCTCTTAGTGGAATTATTAATACAATGAATATTATTCAAAAAGCATGAAAGACAATATAGGAATTAAGTATTTACTGTCTCTGGGATCATGACTGTAATCCCTATTGCTCTCATATTTGTTGGAGAAAGAAGCAGGAACCAACAGTCACGGTCACTATCCTTGGTCAGAAGTGGAAGTAAGCAGGAATACACAATTCTGAGAGGCATAGCATGAGTGGCAGTAGAAGCCAGACTAAGGCCCCACAAGCCAGGGAATCAATGTGTATCACATCCAAGAAGCAAAGCAGGAACCAAATGGAAAGCCAATGGGTCAGAATGCTGAAAAACCCAAACAAAAGGATCAAAGAATGGAAACAATTGCATAATACTAATTATTTGTATTATTCTGCGATCTTCCAATGGGAATACTGCACTGGCACAGCATAAATTGAAAATTCATTCTGTTATAAGATACTGCTCCTTCACTTAAAAAAAAAAACCCAAAACCTTTACAATGACCTCTCAAATACTGAGAAAGGTAAGCACTCACTCCTAGGTAAAGATGGCCTTGCATTAGAGGTTCTACCACAGATTTCCTCTTCCTCCTTCCCCAGATTCTGATTGATGGAGAGAAACAGTAGTAACATCACTTTAGATAACAATAATAGAAATAACCTTTCTGGCAATATAGAAGAACTCTCAGAAAAAAATTCACTCCAGGCATCAAAACTGCTGTTGCACACACCCTCCATTCAGACTGCCCAAGAGTCCCACTCACCAGTATAATCAACTATGCCAACTACCTTCTGTGAAGAACCTAGGCTGCTCTGAGAAGGGGTCTCAGCTTATATTTTCTGCCTGGCATCAACACAAGATAGCTGTACAGCATACAGCTTGAGTTTCCTTCGGGGAATTTGAAATCAGATGCCCCAGGACTGGCCAGGAGGACACTTCTGCAAATACTAATACAAGCTGGCTGATAATTTGACTTTGATCGTGTTCTGAGACAGCAGTGCAGATGTAACCAAAATGATTCAGTGAGCACCCACTCTTCTCGGTTTCTAATAATCTCAGATCCTCCTTAGTGGAAGATCCAGTCCTTTTTATGTTAGCTGATAGCTGCTCCAGATTAAACTAAGTTACTTTTGTTTTAACTCACTTCCTCAGATATCTCTAGCTTTCAGAAGAGCTGTTTTTATCTTCTGTTTCTTAGTTCAGTCTTGCATAATTTTAAATGAAAGAAAAGAGTCAAGCTGTCTAGGACATCCTTGGACAAGACTGATGTCTCTGCACTTTTCTGCTTATATCAGCTACCTACCTAACATTGCTAAATAAATAAACACTAGAGGGACTTATATAACCAAAAGGTGGCTAATTACTACTTTGAGTTTAAGCCCCTTGTTTAGAACGACAAATCTGATTCCACCTGGATGTGCTGACTGACATTAAGCTGTCTTCTGCATCGTTTACAAACTTAATTATCTAGCTGTGGAAGTTCTGCCTTACGAAAATTAAGAAAATCACAGCAGTTACACTGGAACAATCCAAAGCACCCTGTGATGACTGAAAGGTCTTAAATTACTTTCTTTTGTACAGTCTGAAGTAATCTCTTTTTTCCTTCCTGTTCGGTGTTGCTGTTGTGACCAAATCTTACAGCTCTATCTTACAACTTGTGACAAGACTGTATGTATTAAATCTTAGACTTTATCTAAAACTACACAATTAAATTTTTCTAATCTTCTGTCAATTCTGATTATTTTCTTCATCTGGCATAAAATCTCCCTTTCCCAGGTTGTTCTGCCAAATCAAGAAAGTGAAAAACTATTTGAGACCATTTAGTTAAAGATTTGAGCTTTCACTAAATTATTTCCTGTTATTCCTTAAATAAAATGGATAAAATGTGTTTATGTATGTTTCTGTAAATGTGACATGAAGAGTTTGTAAAAATCAAGATGAATTTGCAAGCTATTTCAGCATTGTTAAAACTCCCCAAAACATTTAGGCCCAATATATCTGCTTAATTTTATTCTTAGAGTGATTCTCATCACATGTCCACGGTTAGCATATACAGCTTATGCAAACCAGTATGGTTTTGATCTTATGAAACTGTCTACTCTCCTCCAAAGCTGGATGGTACTTTGTATTTGAGAATGCTGCACATTCCTCCAGAAGCAACACAGGCCTCTGCGTTATCTCACACAGATTTTTACCTTTGCCATTGTTTCACTAGTAGTCATTAATACGAAATAGAATCATAGAATCTTTAACATTGGAAAAGACCTCCAAGATCACCAAGTCCAACCAGCAACATAACACCACCATGTCCACTAAACCATGTCCTGGAGTGCCACATCTACATGTTTTTTGAACACCTCCAGGGATGGTGATTCCACCACTTCCTTGGGCAGCCTGTTCCAGTGCCTGACCACTCTTTCAGTAAAGAAATTTTTCCTGATATCCAATCTAACCCTTCCCTGCCACAACTTGAGGCTGTTTCCTCTTGTCCTAATAAATAAATTTTATCTGCTTGAAAGCACTGGTGGAAAGCACAGCAATTTACCGATGTAGATTAGGATAAGATATAATAAAAGGGAGCTAGGAGCAATATCTATCATTCATTGAAGCCCTGAACATTAAAACATCCTTTAAGTTCACACTCTGTGCATCATGACTGCAGGTGGCTTTCATTGGTAGAATAGAACAGAATCATTAAGGTTGGAAAAGACCTCTAAGATCGTGCAGTCTAACCACGGTAAATCTTAGTCTTCCTCCTTTTCTCAGTTAACATGCTTCTCGTTCTCCTACTTCACTGAGACATTCAGGAAGACAGAGGAAGGAAAATTCTAACTGGTTTTATTCAAGGTATACAAAAAGGAGTCAGAGAACTTAGGAACTCTTTTCAGTTTAAATCAATTGTCTTGTATATTTTTGGACAAGTCACTTATACCATTTCTAGTATATGGAAGTCTCTTTTTTTTTTGTATTTAACCTGGGACATCCTAAAGTGAATTTTTTAGAACTTGCCTGAATTCTCTTACCGCTGCCAATGTTTTACATTTCTGAGAATCATGAAGGTCTGCAGAGTCCAAAAGAGTTCTCTGAACAGGAACAGTCACATAACCTCTGTATAGGTTTTCTTTAACCATTTTGCTCTGGATTTGCACAGTTGTAAGTGTTATGAATAAATGAATAAACTTGCATTAAAGATTTCTGTGGGAGGTGTTCTATAAAAATTTAGTACTGTAGAAATACATATCTGTTTTCTTCAGTGGCTATTGAAAGGTATGATCATAAAGCATTAACATTAAGCTAAGCTGCAGATAAACAATAAAGCTTACTAATTCTGCACACAAATATGGTAACGTAGTACTCCATGGAACAGTTCTGAAAAAATGTCTTAGATTGAGTTATTTACTTCACATTAGTCATACTTTAATAAGATGGCAATTATTTTCATATGGAAGTTAGGTTGCTACATAACAATTACTTCATACAAACAATCTTACTTGTGAAAAGATACATCATTATTTCTGGCAACTCCTCTGTAGAACAAGGTTAGTAATTACTTTTTATCCATAGTGATCCACAGAAACATAAAAATTAATGATTTTATATTCTGATATTTAGTTTGAAAAAAAAATCTACGAAATTGCAATGTTATTGCAAAGATTACAGGATATTTATGCTCTGCAACAAATCTGAAACCCACTTTACCCAAGGATCACTTACTGTTTCTGTTTAATACAAGACGGGAAGAATCAAAGCAGCACAAAGATTTTTTTTTTGTTCTTTTTTTTTTTTTTCCAAGAGCTTTTGACTCACATTCTTGATATAATTTGACACTTTAAACTTGCTTCAAGTTGCAATTATGTCAGCACTTTTATCCTAACAAATGCTTACCAATAAATTGGAGACAGCTCTCCAAGTTTTGGGAAACCAGCTGCAGCATGCGTGGTTCTGACTAATAACCAGGTCCCTACATTTCCCTGAGCCTGATGCAGGCAACAATAAACAGGTGGAGTAGGTAGCCTCCAGAGAGAGGGAAATCGGGGACTTGTTTTGATATCTGTGCTGGGACTCTGCTGTGAAATTCTTCTGGGGCATCTAACAGAAAGGGTCTGTTTTGTCGGTTCCCAGAAGTTGTGTGTGCACGTGTGCATGCACACACCTGAGACGGAACAGTAAACAGCAAGAGGGGAACTTGACTGACATTTCACTTGGGAAAGCTAACATGTGGCACTTGTGCTGTGATGGCTGTAGGCTATGATAGTAAGCTTTGAGAACTCTAGGATGTCACTTACAGAGCTGTCATTACTAGAATAATTGTAATTACTGCCACGCACCACAAAGCCTTCAGAAAAGAAGCCAAAAAATCTAAGTGCTTTGCTTAAGGCAAATATGTTGAAAAACAATGACAGGTCTTGGGCAGCTGTAGAGGAACTTGCTACAGATTAATATGGCTACAATGCCTTTAACTGGTTTTCTGGAAGTTTTCTTTTTTTTTATAACAATGCTCTTTATTTACTTAAATTCTGCATTAATAGATGAAAGAGCAGTTAACAAAAGGATAAGATATGCTATTGTATTTTTACCTTCTCTGTTTTACAGACAGGGAACCTGCAGCACAAGAGATTAAAAGTAAAATTCTCAAAGATATCTAACAGGAATATCTAGAGCATGAGCTGAGCATCAACCAGAGACTCTACGTTGGTGCCAAATGAGCTGGCTTAGGAACTCTAACTAGTCACATCAGGCTAAAAAACACCCTGCTAGGAGACAGAGCTAATTAACATGGAGCTATGCTGCTTCAAGGATGCAAGGCAGTTTCTCTGTATGATCCTGTGTCATGGCTTGTTTCATGTTGCTTGTCCCACAGATAATTCAGGTGACCCTGGTACTGCATTGTGCTATGTGGACATATTTCAGGATACATCTTTTGAGACTAAGTTCATCAACAACAGAAAAACAATAAGTTAAGAACCTCTGCACAAGAGGAAGCGAGGCTATCGGTTCTCCAGGAAAATATGTGATGTTGTTGCTTTTTACAGTATCCCTTTAAATATTATTTGAAACGCACTGAATTTTAGGACTAAGTCCTTAAGGAACTTCAGATTATTTAACACTTATCAAAAACTGTTACTCAGATGAGAAAAGAAACCACATAATGTTATTCCCTCACAAAATGGAATGGGAAATGGAAAAACCTCTTTAATACTCACAAATAATGATAATTAGCAGTTCTCTGACCAAACCCTTACGTGCAAACCTTGAAACTTATTTACAGCTCCCACAGTATACACTCACAGATTCAGACACATGATTAAGTACCATTAGAAAAACATCACTCCTAAGCACGCAATCACAATGTGTACATTCTCTCTGTGATGCATCTTATTGGAAGTTTTACTGTACTGCACCTGGCTCTGCCTACATACATCTAGATGTATGTACATTTGCAGCAATACTATTTTCCCTAGGGCTTCCAAATGTCTAAAAAAAGGTGTTTGACAAGTCATGTGCAAAAAAAGAATAGGAAGGAGCATATGTTCCCCTATAAATAATTCATGGATTTTTTTCCTTCTGTTCTTCAGCTAATTTGGAGTTGTTTGGAGAATTTTTCCCCCTATTTGAAATGTTCAAATGCCTCACAAATCATCTGAGCTGTTACAGTATCTGGAATCATACCAAAGGATCACAAACTACAGTTCATCTGCTTGATGATTCAATAATCTTGGGATACAGCTGGTAGGAAATCAAGGATTACATATGATAGTCTTTTGACATCTTGACTTGCTCAGGGATATAAGCTAATGGGCTGAGATGTTAAATTCCATAGTGTACAGAGTCTGTGATGTGGTGGATAAAGTTAGGAACAGCTAATTACTGCAGGAGATCATATTGAGAGCTCACTGGTTTTTCATGGCAAGGGCTCAAGGGATCCTCTTGCACTTGCTGCTCAGCACATGAATCCATCAGTCCATATCAAGAACTAAAAGCCAAAGAAAGAGCAAAATGTTTCAAAAAAGGTGCTAAGCCACTGTGTGGAGTTTGTTTAGAACATTCCACACATGACGACTTTGACTACTGAAAAGCTGCAGCTTACTAAAGACTCGATTTTGCTTAGAAAGCTATTTTAATACCTCAGAGCAGTAGTTACCAGAGAAGCCAAAGAAGAATGAGTATTTTCATCACCACAACTTTAATAACTTATTGTGAATTGTTCCTAGATACAAGTATGATTTATCTTAATGGAAAGACTTAAGAGTATCTACCAAATAAAAAAAATCTCTGAAGCTTATCACATGCTATGGAATGCGAATATTGAGGTATTGAGGGATGACACGCAGCAGAGAAGCTCTGGCACTTATAATTGCTTTCAGGACTGTTTGGACAGTGCCATGTAAGAGGCAGGATTCAAGTGACTATTCTGTTTGTTGTGGGTGTAGTAACACCAGTAGAAGCCTATACTTTATAGTTGTGGTTATTACCATTTAACATGGAAAAGTACCATGCTAAGCTCAGAAAAACACCCCAAGAACTTACAGTTGAAATTCTAATTGCATATGAAAATGCATTCAAGGTATTTTACATGAATGCTTATGTCATACCAACAGCTGGAGCATCAGATTAGTTTTGAAACACAGAAGTTTAGATTACAAAAGATGTTTGGAGGTTGTATGGTCTCCAGTTAGCTCAGAAAACAGAAAAAAATCTAATATAGATTCCCTAGACATTCTTAAAACTAAATACAACCTGCTGCCTTTACCCCTTGCTTTTGTTGCCATCATCAGCTTGTTAATCAAGTTAAGCATTACAGCTCCGATAAGAACAACCTATATGTTACAGCTATACAGACTGTTCTTCAGCTTATTCTAAGTGCTATGGAGGGCAACTGTGTGCATTGCCAAAGAGCACACTGAAGAAGCTAAACCTCAGTGGAAAGTGTAATT
Organism: Ardeotis arabs; assembly: GCA_011801015.1. Lineage (NCBI taxonomy): Eukaryota > Metazoa > Chordata > Aves > Otidiformes > Otididae > Ardeotis > Ardeotis arabs. The sequence goes on along the minus strand of JAAGAY010148144.1, from coordinate 63,036 downwards.
TGTGAAGGAACCTGTATATGTTGTAGATCTGCATACAAAACATGGAATAGTAGATCTACAGAGGGAAGAATGCTGACTTGACTTAGTTTTGAAGATTTGGAACACTTCATTTTGTGCGCTGGGCTTCTAATATCTTAGAGGGACAACTCAAAACTCAAAGGTTTTAAATATATCCAGGATTTTGGGGGGTTTAGAAGTGTTAATGTGGATCAAGATTCTCATCCTAAATATTCCCTCAACAAGTAGGTTAATACAGAATTATGAAAGTTGCAGTGGCACAAAAGTATTGTGACCCAGTAGCAGTTAGCTTGTATTTTAGTTACTAATGACTTAATTTTTGGCTAGTAATATAGAAACTTTCTGTTCAGAGTAGAAATTTTCAGAGATAAATTACAATATGGCACTCCCAAGGGAATTTAACAGCTTATTTAAGCGTACATATCATTTAGTAGTTCAGAAGGAGCAAGTGATAAATATTCTCATTTTATCTCCTGCCAAAATCTCATCTATACCAGGAAAACCAATCATCCATCCAGTAAATGGAATTCACAGAATCTCAAACATAAACACTTTGGCTTGTATCGGAAATAGTGTGGCAAGCAGGACTATGGAAGTGATTGTCCCCTGTAATTTGCACTGGTGAGACTGCGCCTTGAATTCTGGGCCCCTCACTACAAGACAGAGACATTGAGGTGTTGGAGCATGTCCAGAGAAGAGCAACAAAGCTGGTGAAGGGTCTGGAGCACAAGTCTTACGAGGAGTAGCTGAGGGAATCAGGATTCTTTAGGCTGGAGAAAAGGAGGCTCAGGGGAGACCTTACTGTTATCTACAACTACCTGAAAGGAGGTTGTAGGGAGGTGATTGTTGATCTCTTTTCCCAAGTAACAAGTGACAGGATGAGAGGAAATGGCCTCAAGTTGCAGCAGGAAAGGTTTAGATAGGACATAAGGAAAAATTTCTTCACTGAAAGGGTTGTCAAGCATTGGAACAGGTTGCTCAGGGAAGCGTTTGAGTCACCATCTCTGGAGGTATTTAGAAGATGTACAGATGTAGCACTTAGGGACAGAGTTTAGTGGTGGATTTGTCAGCGTTAGATTTACAGTGGTCTCGATCTTAAAGGCCTTTTCCAACTTAAATGATTCTATGATTTGCTGGACTTTTTTTTATAAAGTAAAACATAAGAGTAATGCAGATTTAAGAATAAAAATGTGAAGCACTAGAATCAGAAGAGAAATCCATTGTACAGAGCAGTGAAATAAATGAAAAAGCATTGTGTATTTTAATTGGGAAGAACAAGAGTGAAGCTTGGTGCTGCTACCAGCAGTAAACAAACTGGTAGAGTCCTCAAAGCTCAAAGGGGCACGTAAGTAAGAGCCTTCTCATGCCAGAAAATAAAATTTCAGGCCATGAAACTGAATTAAGAAGTTAATGAGAAAGCAAATAAGTTCTCAGGAATTCAACAGAGCTCGAATAGGAGGAAATGCTTAATTGAACAAAGGATGCCTCTGCATCTCAGCTCCTTAAGTGGTTACTCTGTTTGGCTTACTGTGAGTTAGCACTATCTCCGCGCTCATGAGGGTCTGTGAAGGCACTGCAAACTGAGAAGCAGAGCTGCACTTGGCATAGCGAAAAGATAGGCCTTCAACAGAGGGGGAAAAAAATAGTAAGAGATGTAAAACCCAAAGTATAAATATTAATAGCATAACATTGGCTATGAGTTTTTCTGCATACCCTGCAAGAATTTCACTGCTGAGCTTGAATCTGAAGTGTAGCTGCTGACCCAGTCTTCATGAGACAGGAGCTGGAAAAATTTTGCATCTACTGGGAAAACAAGCAAGATCCATCCTGCTTGAATAGCATGGTCAGCATGGCAGGAATGTCACCATGGTGCTGTCACTTCACTACAGCAGAAACAACACAAGAAATATGGGTCATTATGAGTCATAATGGTAAGTCTAAACCCTGATCCCTCCAAAACACATAATCTAACCCTACATAGTCTGTATATCTTGGTTTTACTTATTTGATTAATGAGGAAGATAACACTTACTTGCTTAATATACACAGCCATAGAGACTAAAGGGTAAAGTTGAAATAATTTATTTCAACATATTTTGCCTTTTAAAGCGATGTCCAAGGGGAGACTATTCCAACTAATTAATCTTCCACTCCCTGAACTATGGTGAAAATGGGCCTGCCTTGTCACATTACCTCTGCCTCAGCCCTCTGAGCCACCTCAAGGTGGTTACTACTGCCCCGCAACCCATCATGAGAAATGATTCGATGCCCTCATGAGGCTCCAAATGATGGTGATAAAAGCCATGTTAGAATAGGCAGTCATACATTGAGATGCCTAAGGTAGCTGTCCCTGCTGTAATGAAAGGAGAGTGAAAAGGCAATAAACTAAAAACTACCAAAGAGTTTTCTCTCTCTGATGTTGTACAGCTTTAGGGCACATTAATTGTTGCCTTTAGATTTCCCCAGATGCTGCCTTACCATTCCAATTAATCTGCCTCAACTATTAATGATAGTGTCATATAACAGAATGTAAACCCTAGTTAAACAGTTTTCAGTTTGCTCAAAATCTTGAGGGTGGGTATAAAAAGACAAGCTTTTTGTCTCTTGATGGTTCAATTTCTCTCCCCAGCAAGATGATTTAAATTATAGTCCCTTATACCATAAGCAGCACTGTTCCAGGGCTCAAAGTAACTTTCCCGGAGCCCCAGTGAGAAAGGTTTGCTGAAACCATCCACCAGCTGGTGGCACTCAGTGTCATTTCTCTTTCAAATGTCAGAATCTGCACAGTTTTTCTCTGGCTCCTCTTGGACTGAATTTCATTGATTTTGTTCAGATCCTATCTCTAATCTTTGTATGTCCACATGTTTTAAAGATATGTCAAAAAGTTCCCAGCAGGATATGGAACTGTGCCTTCTTATCCAGCTTTCAATAAACTTTTGATCTGTAAAGAAACTCCAAGATAAATGTAGAAAGAGAAGACAGTAAGGATGAAATTTAGTCTCTCTACAAGATAAATACACGATAAAGCTGTTTATCTGTGATATCCACTAGGCATCTTATCAACTTGATTAGTAGATGGCTTATGTCCTTGCTAATCTTTTACTTTGAAATGATAGGATTTCTCAAAGCTAAATATTAAAAAAAAAAAATAAAAATCTGGCTTTTTCTCTCCTTGACATTTCTGGTCAAGGACTTCCTTTATAGATAGATGCTTCAGCACTCCAGACCTATTCACTTATGCTCTGTGGAAGAGGGAAGAACAAAAAGTACAGTTGTTTGTAGTCATTGTTGTAACATGAAATTTTACTGTGCATATTAGGATTCTTTCAAGATGCCAATATCCTGGATCTGTGTCTGTGCAACCAGACATCACAAGCTGTTGCATCGGCAGCTGTGCTCAGATCCTCTTCAGTGAGATCAGAAAAGAACACAATTTCTTCAAGGTATGCATAAATCCTACTATCATGGTCAGTTGGCCACACTGGTGTTAAATCAGTGATTAAGCCTGACAAAACAGTGACAGTATCTGTTTTGTCAAGGCAGTCCTTTTAATGGGAGAAAGAGGCTATACACATGGCTTGAATTTTGCCAATGTGAAATGGCTTTTGTTAAGGACAATCTGACATAAGACTAGAAAATCCAAAATAACTCTGCTACACTTTTGTTGGCTTCTTGCTAAACTAGTAGAAATGGTTGCATGCCCACATAAGTCTCTCACTGATGAAGATAAAATATAAATTAGAATGGAAATAAATGTTTAAAGACCTGGAAGAGTTGTTACCTTAATCCATTTAGAGGAGCTAACCTTGCATATATGGGGCTAACATAAGAACTTGCCGGCTATTTCACACCCAGTTGATGTGTATTCCTTCCTGTGACCATGGTAGCCCTTGGGCTTCTCTGACAGTTACACTCTCTGGCACAGAGCAGCACTGGAATTAGAGCTGTGAAACAGTGCTAAAAGCACCTATTCGCACACGTCTTGACTTACCATACTCCCAAGTTCTGGCCCATTCTGTAGCGAAATGAGGTTAACTTCCAGTGTAAGAAAAGTTCTCATGTGCTGTAACTTCCAAAAGCAATATACTGAAGATGGCTGCAACTGAGAGGCATTTACAAAGTTGATCTTCTGTCAGTTTGTGAACCGTGCTGTGTTTAAACCATCCACACTTGCAAGCCTTTTTTTCTTGTCTTGTTTGCATAGATATAACAGAATTCACAGAATCCTTTTATACACCATTTGTCCTGCAATGTGGTCTTTACACCTTGTTTTGACTGACAGTTAAAAAAAAAGTGCATCATTGTGGAACAAAAGAGAAGGAAAATCTTTTCATGAAATGACTGAATAACATGACCTAGTTTCTAAGTGTATAAAAATGGAGAGATTAACATCCTCATACCTTCCTGAGGTGTTCTCAGGCTTTATACATCAAAAACGTGCTATGGAAATGTCAAATATTATGTGGGATGCAGCAGTCTGGATAAAGCCACCCTGATAGTTATATATACCTGCAGGCTCTTATGTTTCTTTATCTGAAAGTTTCTGAGATTTCAGTATCTGAAGCCAAAATCTGTCCAAATATGACTTCTACAAAGCCAGTGAGCCTCTTCAGAAGTAAATGAGCTATTCCTGAAGAGTTTATTTAGCAAATGCAAGGCTTTGTTACCTTAAAAAGTGGTTTTGTGGTTTTTTTTTGTTGTGGTTTTCTTTTTTTTTAGGCTCTGGAACTGACATACGTGAAGTAAAAACACAGTAAAGACAATACACTTCAGTTTTTCCAGAAAGTTAAATCACCAAGGTCAATCCCTAGATAAGACCAAAAAGAATATATTTAAATTAACAGAAAAGATAAGCTCTAAGCCTCTTATATGACAAAATTTTACACTGGAGAGTAGTGCTACTGAAAATACCTTCATGATGACCTTGAAGAGCAAAGTTTGAACTATTTAGAGATGACTAACTGTTCAGCTATATACATGCAGAGCCTAACACCCAGAAGCCATGGGTGCATACAAAACACCTATTTAAAAATCAAGCTCATTTTAGCTACAGAAAATCCAGAAAGACCAAATGCAATTATTAGTTTTTAAAACAATCCTTTTTATGTCTGGAGATCAACTTAGTTGTAATAGAAAGCAACCTGAAGAAAAAAAAAGACTTAATCTGAGCTAATTACTGCTGTTATTATTAAATTTTCTGAGGAAATATTGACAGGCTCATGTAGCCTTCACGTACCTGTCAAATGAGGTCCCTTACTTAGAGGTGCTTTTTCCTTGAAAAATTTTAGGGCTTACTTGTAAGCCCTGGTTTGTTATTGAAATATACTGATAGTATCTGTGTAGTCACTAGTTTCCTTCTCAGGTAATTGATTAACTACACCAAGTCTCCTGAATTCTTTATAGACCAAAGGCCTCAGAGAATTCATTTAACTGTTGTGCATATTGTAGTTTCCTAATCCACCGACCAGCATACTAGCAGTAATTTGCCTCTGCAGACTTCTGTTGACTTGATTCACATCTGCCTTGTAACCCCTGAATAAAAGAGCTCTTCTATGAAGAGAAAGCATCATCAGTCCTCTAAAGAGCAGAGCCCGATTCTTCAGAGATCCGCATTTTAATTTTCTGTACCAGCACCCACTCAGAGAACTACTTTTAATCTCAGTAATCTCCTTAGTGCACCTTAATTGAGAGAACTGTCTGACTGTATCCAAAAGGCTAAATCAAACCCAAAGGCTCAGCTGTGCCTTAGCATCATAAAAGTATAAACAAAATGCAAATCCTACCTACCTTTCGTCCTCAGCCTGTCTAGCCTACTTTACTTTCCCTCCCCGTTAAACCATCCAGGCCTTGCAAAATCAACTAGAAATACTGATAGAGGAAAAAGAAGAAAGAAGAAAAACTTCATACCTCCCTCTTGACCCAAAGAGTTTGATATGTTTTAAAGTATAAAGAATAAAATCTCCCCAATTCTTGATACCATTCTTGCTATGAGCTCTAATGCTTCTTTCACCTAATACTGTATTGTTAGATATCAGTCTTTAGTGTGGCACCTCAAAGGGTGAGTCTAATAGTTTCAGTTTATAGCATCCTTTCAAAGACTAAAAGGGTAATGGCACAGGCATTTTATGAAGACTTATTAGGCAACCTGCAACAGATAACAACAGTAGAACAATTAGCTATATTCATCAAGATCATCTGAACAAGGAACAGCGTGTCAGACACATTTGTATCCATATCAAAAGAGAATATAAATCTCAATATGTAAGTTTAGAAGACTTCTTAGACTTTCATGCCTTAACAGTGCTATATTTTCCTTTCATTCTACACTGTGATGAGTTGCTGGTATGGAGTTATTTCTTTCAGTTCTGGAATCTAGCCAGGTTTTTTTTTTTTTGCAGCCAGGTGTCTCCCAGCCTAGTGATAGTAGAAAAGGAACTCACTACAGTAAAGCAGTGTTCTAGCAAGAGGCCGGGGGAAATGCAAGTACTCTGAAGAGAAACAATTTCAATCAGGACCTGACAGAGCTGGGATCATTTAAGAAAGTCTGTTATTCGTGAATCTTACGAGCCTCCAGATTTTCCTCCCTTTCTGAAACACAATGGTCAGGAACAGAAAATCAGTCTCAGCATTTCCAAGATACAACTTATCCTGTAGCAATTAAAAGCTTAGTCACTTATGCATCACACCCAGTTAAAGGCAGACTAATAAATGGAAAGACACTTAATGGTAGTGGCAATTTTTTTAAGGGCACCTGCACTTACTGATGTGAGACATTGAGGTAAGGAAGTGTTAGGCAACCTACGTTGAAGTCATTCACCACAGACTTCCTGTAAGAATGAGCAAATCACTTTGAACTTCAGTTGCCTGTCTGCAAAGTGAGGACATTGAAAGCTAGTGAGAAGTGAGAAATCTCAGTATTCTAGTCGCAGTCATGTCAGTGCAAAACTCCTGTGGTCATCCAGAATAAGATTTAGAATGATAGGCTAAAGTTATTTTGCCCAAATATGTCAGATTCATAACAATTGTTCAATGTCGTGGAACAAATACTAAATTTACCTTTGAAGTAAACTTACTTATTAATAGGTCTGTAGTACTTACTGACATACTAATAATACATCTACCCTGCCAACTCTGACTAACAGTTTCCATGAAATACATATTAAAATTACGACACTTTCCATCATATTTGCCTCTGAAATTGCAATAATAGAATCATAGTGCAATCCCCCTTCAAGCAGCAGGGACATCTTCAACCAGATCAGGTTGCTCAGAGCCTCATCCAACCTGGCCTTGAATGTTTCCAAGGATGGGGCATCCACCACCTCTCTGGGCAACCTGTTCCAGTGTTCCATCACCCTCATTGTAAAAAAAGTCTTCCTTATATCTAGGCCTGAATCTACCTCCCTCTGTTTTAAAACCATTACCCCTCATCCTATCACAACAGGCCCTGCTGAAAAGTTTCTCCCCATCTTTCCTGTAGGTCCCCTTTAGGTATGACTGCTATGAGGTCTCCCTGGAGCCTTCTCTTCTCCAGGCCCCAACTCTCTCAGCCTGTCCTCATCGGAGAGGTGCTCCAGCCCGCTAATCATCAATGTAGTAAGTATTAAAATTATGAAGATGAAGTTGGCTATTCCAAAGTAGCTCATCACCTTAGTAACCTCACTGGGAAAATAATTTTAATAAGGAGGATTATTTTTACAACTCAGTAGCTGGAAAGCAGCACCAAAGCATTGTTTATAATAGTGTTTATTTTATAAGGTAGCTGAGCCAGCTTAACGTAGGATGGTCAACTATCCTAGTGATTTTAGTACGATTTGCATTAAAATATGTAAACATCTTAAAATTCCATCTCAGTAGCTTTTTTAGCAATATTGAATATCCAAAACTACCAATTCAAGTAGCAATTATTTGTCACTGACTTGCACAGGTCACGTAGCAAACTAGTGTCAGAAATGAGAAAACAATTCAAAGGTCACCCATCTCACCACAGTCTAGTCATATGCTATAAAACAGAGTAAACATTATATGCTACACAAGTAAATGAAGGGCACAAATAGCTTCCTTATCAAAACGGAGAAAGAGCTGCACAAGAAATATTAATCTGAAATAAACAAAGCACTATGGAGACATTAATGTGTGCCATTAGTAGGTGGCTATCTGCTGTTCCAACAGAAAAGACACTTCAACAAAATAGAATGAACCTGCATGACTCCCTTGGGCAAATGCAGAGCAGAATAACTTTCTTATTAAAAAGGATATAAAGTTCAGCACAGACAAAAAAGACATAGACAAAAAGCATAAGAAATGCATTCTCAACAAAATGTTCAAGTAAACTACAAAGTGGATATTGTACAACTATAATAATTTGAGAATACAGACACTTTCCCCACGTCAATAGCTCCAGAAGGATCACACCTGGGAAGTGCTTGCTAATGTTGCAGCAAGTGATATCCATTTCATTAAATATTTTTTAGGATGGTTTTTAATCTTTTTAAACAGCAAAGAACTCTATCAAAGCAAAAAGTGTTTTACTTGCTAAGAACTTCAGGTAATTGTACTGGGGATGTAATTCAATACTCTAAGAATTCTTAGTTTATTATCTTTATTCTTAGTGTCTTTCCTTATGATTTTGTCACACTGGAAACATCATCCTGCTTGAGAAAGTACAAGCTACACATATGTACTAAACAGCTCCGGTTCCAGAAGGCACAGAGTAGCCACAACTCACTGACTTCATTTCAGTATGGAACTTGCTTACCAATGGAGGCACACCAGTTTTAAGACTTTGACCTTGCCTTTTCTGCCTACAGCATCACATCATGAGAAGTGCTTACTCACCTGCTTTTTGAACTTCACACTCTAAAAGTGGATGCATTACTTACACATTCTGTTTTTATTCTTTGCTCTCCCCAGTCTTGAAGCCAACTAAGAACTCTAGCGCTTTGATTTACATTTCTGTAGGAAATGTTAATATTCTTTGTCCTTTTTTGTATGTGTTATTTTGATGTCTTTTAAACTGTAAACATTTACTACAATACAAATTACTCTGCTTATCCACAGTAGATTCCGTTTGTGCTTGCAGTAAAACAATGAAATCAAGACTATTACCTCCCTACAGTGAATAGTCCAAATATTCAACTTTCAATGAAATGGCTGAGTCATCTCCTTGATGTAGGCTCTTAAACTTCACCCAGTTATTACAAATGGGATAGATGAGCAGAAAGGCAGAAAGGTTGAGGGGAGCAGAGTTCATGGAGTCCCTGGGGAAGCTCTTCATAGCGTTACATGATTCATTTATAGTACACATAGGTATCCCTCTCAGTAGGCTCAGAGAGCTCTGATACAGCACCTGGGAAAATTCTGTCAGGAAAAATAAAAAAAACCCAAACAAACAAGAAAACAGTTGGCTTTCAGGTTGACTCATGCAATTTTCCAAATCTCGAGCGAAACTGAAACACTGAGTAGATCTAATGGAACTGAACACAAAGAGGTGCAACTGCATTTCTTCTTTTAGGAAGAGGGAGAAGTTCCTACCTAGTTCCAGAGGAAACAAGACAATGTAATGATGCCTTAGTGGCAAAAGGCCCCCAAAAGTGTATCACAACAGGGATGGTGAGGGGAAATCAACTGATTTAATCTGACTTTAATTAATTCTATAATGAGCATATAATTTTACCCTCCTGCAGTACAGAACATATTAATTATGAGTACAAGAAGAAAACCAATAAAATTAAAGCAAAATTAGAACTGTAATTTCCTTTCCTTCAAGTGCTAAATGGAGAAGGAAAAATAATGCAGTAGCTCACTGCTGCCTGGTTAAAAAGAAGCCATACAAAAATCCTGACATAATTAGCTAAGCATACAGAACATTAATTTTTCTAATTTAAACCTTTTCTAGTTGCTTTGGGTTTTTTTTTTTTTGGAAACAGATTTCATTATCCAAAAATATCTGACACGGCAACCCTTGCTGAAAATGTCAGTCTTGCTTCAAGGCAAACAAACTAATGAGATGCAAAAGGCCTGTATACAAACAGAGGAACTGAAGAGGAGATATTACAGGATGAAAATATTTTACAAGTGTTTATTAGTTTGGTATAGTTTAAAAGGCCAGCAAACAGGCTTGGCTAATTGAATATTATCACAAGTCTTCTGGATCTAGAGAAAAGATCCTTGAAGTATCTTATTCTTGTTGAATTTCTTAAGCACAGATTGTTATCAAAATCAAAAATAGGCACTTTTTCCAGACAACTGATGTGACCAGTTACATCAGTTTCTTGTATTAAGATAACATCCATCCAGATGCCACAGCACACTTGCTCCTTTACCCACCCATTGTCTATGGTCAACGACGTACTTTTTTGCTCTGCTTCGTCCCCTTTAGATATAAACAAAGATGCCTAACTTCTGGACGATGTAATGAGTGTGGATTCTGTTGGAATGGATCACTGATTCTGGCATGCAGCTCTATGAATAATTTCCCACAGATGGTATTTCTTGTATAAATGCATTGTATTGTTCCTTAACTAACAGATGTCACCTGAAATATCACCAAGGATGCGGAAAGCCTTTCTTGCACAACATCATCCATCAGCCTGTGCAAAATTGTGACAAAACTCTAGTCACCTACGTAGCTACTCAAATCTCTGCAGCAATTACTAGGATAGAAATTAACTCTCCCGAACTATTTTACTTGTGGCTATGCTAACACTTGTCACATCGTAACTATTTTTTTCCCAGCAAAATTCTCCTCCTTCACAACTCCCCACAAGTAAAAAGACTCTCTCCTAATTTTCAGTGAAACATAATTATGATAGGCAGCACCACACTCCAGTGGTGAATACACGCACTTGCCAATTTGTCCCAGCTTTCGGTAGTGAATGACTGAATGGCTTTTTTCCCATCCTCATTAATCTCACATGTGCGACCCTGCAATCTACATGAAGATTAAAAAGGTGTCTATGGTAGCAATAGTGCTGACAAATATTAAAAACCTCTGAAATATGTTAAATCAAAAGTTATATAAACAGTCGTCATAAATTTTTATTTTCTGAAAGTGACAATCTCTTTGCAACTTTCACTTTCCCATTATGGAAAGGAAGGAATGCCCCTTTCTTACACTGCTTTGTTTTTGACCTAAGGAAATTATGCTGTCAAGAATTATGGATGACTTGGCAGCACTTTGCCTCTTCTGTACCTGGAGAGTGGAAAAGGTAAAGATGGAAAAAATAGAAAGTATGCACGGAAGAAAAAGAAGTAGATCTAGCTAGCAAAACTCTGAAATCAAGAGGTAAGACAAACAGATTAATGTACTTGCAAGACTTGTTTTGCTAATGTGCAAAGATCTGATTCTGTGGTAATGGAGGAGGTGAGAGCTATGCTTGGTTTTTTGGAACATCCACCACACAATAGTAGACACTCCTGTCACCTAGTATGGGATATATTGAATCCAAGTGACAGAGCTGACAAAAAGAGTTATGTAGCTCCACGAGCTTGTGTACTTTATTGCTTAGATTAGCTCCTGGGAAAGGGAAAAAGGGATCTCAATGGGCTGTAAATCTTCGCTGACACTCCTCATGACATTGTCTCCTTGAATTAGGGAAAGTGAAGGTGACATGTGGTACCTGCGTATCACATCTATGGCCAGCACGAGATGTTTCTAATACTCAACTTTGACACCTCTCATAGCAGACAGCCAGTATCCAAGCATGGGCTGAAGAGAACGAAATTGCCAGTACACCTTCCCAGAGACAAGTTTACTTCTGTTTATCCACAGGGCTGTAGGAAGTCTAAGGGAAAGGTTTTAAATTCTTTGTAGATTCATACTAAAACAAAGGGCTTGGACTGAAAAAACATCAAAGTATAAACCTCATTGTCCTTCTTTTTGAGAAAGCAATCTGTAAAGGTCGCTGACAAAACCTTACAAACTAGCTCTATTCAATTCAGTGGCAGATATAACAGCTGCCAAGTCACAACACTGCCTCCTACCAATTGTCAAGCTGTCAATGAGTATGTGCCAGAAAGTTTGAGTTAGACTGATTTATCCACAATGGGGACATCAGGAAGGCATGTGTGTGATGAATGTTGTGGCTAGACCAGGGAAGTTAGCAGGGACACAAATACTGCTGGTTTTAAGCCTACTGAGTCAGAATTAATAGGCTACATTTAAATGGTTTAGACTTTTTCTGCTTTCCTTTGGTATTCCCACAGTCTGACACCATCATTCCCAGCTGACTGCAAAACTTATGCTGATGAAAAAAATAGAAAAAGGATCAAGTACAAAAAGCACATTTCACCATTAATACATTTCTGACCATTACATGTCACTAACTAGTGTCTCTGATGGCACAGAAGAAACTTTTCCCTCTATACCCACATCTGACAGACCATCATAGTTCTATTTGTGGTCTCACATGTCCTGGCTTATGGTCAGTTAGTTTAGAATTACTCAAACTGGGTAACTGTGGCATTACCCAAACTCCTTTTCACAGCTACCAAGGTCAGCATCTTCCTGTTATCTTGTAGGTCTGGAAGGAACAAGAACTTTCTTCCTTGTTTAAGACCTCAAGACATATCCTGCTTCTTATGATGCACCCTTTTACTGGTAAGACCTAGAAAAGCCGGAAACTAAGAGGGCTAGAACTGTGTAGCCCTGTTGTGTCATGTGAGATAGGATTGATTTAAAATGATGGGCCTTTTGCACATCCCTGTTAGCAATTTTGTTATTTCCACTCCAGGGCTGTTTGACTACTGCACTACTAATGCTAGTAGCTCTGCTGCTGGAGCATACTGTCATGCATGCCATAAAGTTTCATACACATATGGCATTACAAGCACGACAATTTGACATCTGCTCAATTTAAAGCATATTTACAAGAGATTACACAAGCCAGGAGAGTTTATCCATCTTTCTTTCAGAGATTAGATTTGCTAGGCAAAGCCAAGAATAAATGTATTCTATGCATAGGAAAAGGCTGTCACTTGTTTCAGCAAGTCAACAGAGTTGTTTCCTGACAGCGCTGTCTGCTTAAGCTAGGGCTGTATAAGGCTGCTGAAAACAAACCAGCTAATTACTATCTATGTGCAATATGGAGTTCTCATCTAGAAGATACAGTATCAAAGTAAAAGCAGCTTTGTATTTCTACTTATCATAGTAGACTGCAATAATAGTAAAACCTCCTAGTTCTGTTTAGTACTGTTCAAAGTAATTTGTAAAGTCATTCCCATTGTTCTTCTTTCTACAGTGTTGAAACTGAGGCACAGAAAGGTCATCTTTAGTAGGATTATTGACACAACAAAGAAGAGATTACCCCCTTAGACTCAGTGAACTACCATAGCCATTCAGCATTGCTTTTCCAGTACTCAATGTACATTGATTGACAAACCTCAGGCTTCAAAGACAAAAAATATAAGAATATCAGCATCAGGACAGCTATCTAAAACATGGAAACAAACCTTGTGGTTTCAGGAAAATTGTGTTCCTCCCCAAGAGTAACAGACTTCCTTCTGCAACGCCTGGAACATACACCTTCTAGCTACAAGTTTATCCTAACTGTTTCTGAATGCTAGCAGAGAAGGGCATGGAAAGTACTTTCACTATCACTATTTTGTATGATTTGTTTCATATAAGCTATATTTCAGACAATTTTAAATGGCATAGAGTGTTAAAATAATCAGATGAAACATGTTAAAAAGAAACAAGCTGCAAAGCAATGTAATTGTTCATGTCACGCTTAGATAGCTCCTATTAATGAAGTACACAACCACCTCAAAGATGTTAATGAACTTTGCAATTTCATTACAAGATAAAGAAATATTATCATCCCTATTTTACAGAGATGATTCTACACCAGGAAGATTAGATACTTGCATATATTTATCCAGGACAGTTGAGGTAGACTAAGTAATGGCTCACCTAAAGACTATGCAATGCTTAGAGGAGTTTTAGAAATACAAGTCAGAGATCACAAAACAGGTTTCCACAGCACACTAACCTCCCATAACTACCATCCACATTGTATTCTTTGGCTGTGGCTTCCCTTGTTTCCACTCCTTCCAGCTTTCTAAGTATATTCACATAGAAATTAATGACCTCAACATTTCTTGCACCAGTGTGGAAAAGGAGATCCTGAATGAAGCTAGCAATAGCATTCTGTACATATGGAAGTCTGGAGAGCTAGGATTTTGAAGTTGAAAGGAAGATGCAGTAATGAAGGCAAGAGAGAGTAAAGGAAATGAGAGTGGTCACAGTGCAAACTCCGAACATAGGACAAATAAGAAAAAAAAAAAAAAAAAAAGAGGTAAAATAGGGTAAAAATCAATACATATGTAATTATCTTAAACCAATTTGATTGTCTCCGTGACTAAAATTACCTGCCTGCCAACAATGCTTGGTGGCTTTTTGCAAGTCCATCTAAACTTGTGTTTTACTATTTTTTTGCTTCAATGCTTTACATAACAAAATTGAGACATGATAATAAGGATAAGGCAAGCAGTGCGCAATATTCCTTTGCTCCCTTCATACTAGGTCAATTGAGTTGTCACCAAGAGGCAGTCACATACACCATGTCATTACACCTCTCACCACAGCTTGGAGCACTCGGTCATTTTCAGGAAAATCCTTACCATGGAGGACACAGACCTAAGCATGCTTTATGCTTGATCTGAGATTTGGGATATTACAGAACATATTCCAGGCATGCTTTCAACAGACTCACACAGGCTCTGCTTTGTACAGTTACTACATGTATATTTTATGTATATATAGATATATGGTGGTGAATAATTCAAAGAGCAGGATACACTTACTGCAAGGGAGACGTGATGTGCTTGTTTGATCTGCTTTGGTAAAGTTACTTTCCAGCACAAAATTGGCAGCACTGATGCCCATTTAAAATATTTAATACCACGCAGAGACATCGGCATGTATTTTACTTTGAAAAATACTTAATTATATCAGTTTAAAATGATGACACTAAAGCCAAAATGGTTTAAGTTAGGTTTAACATGAGCTAGGAAGTTTTTACAAAAGTTAACGCTTTTTCAGTATCCTGAATACACTACATACTCTATGCACTTTAAGTGCAAGCCCAGTTATAAAAGCTAATCCATAAAAACAACATTATGAAACTCTATTTTCCCAATGATTCTGTGTACAGTTTGGCTCAATTTAGAAATATGTATGCACAGACATGCATGCATACACAGACACTATAACTGTGCTGCAAATTCTATATAATCACTTGGATGTTCTTCTATCATCTCTTCTCCCTTCAGCAAAGTACAGCAAAATGGAACTCTATTTTGCTGATAATGTGTGAAACAGGAGGTGAAACAGCTGAGTCTAACCTGGAATTAAGATTCAGTATCTTTAACATCAATATTTGATACATTAATCGTTACCTCTATTCAGTAGTCTGATGGGTCTTAATGACAGCTAAAGGCAGAGGGCTTTTAAAGTATACGTAAATATGTGTGTTCTTTCTGGTTGCATTTCCAGTGGCTAATGTGAGCCAGCTCTGGTCCAGAAGCCATATCCAGACATATCAGAACACTGTGGCCAGAATATGCATTTCCTCTGCTATATTCTAACAAGGTACTTAAAGACTGTAAATAAGATACATTTGCTCAGACACTGTATTAGATATTACTCCTGGATGACAGTTAGGTTACACATATCCACTTTGACTTTTGAGCAGAACAAACTAATGCAAGCGTAATTGTCAATGTAAATCTGCATGCAGTTTTGTAGGACCAACTTGAAAGAATGACTACATTCCTTTAATCTAACTGCATAACACAGATAATAGAGTTTTAGTAAGTGTTGCTACATCATTCATGTATCTTCTAGTTCTGTGACAATCACTCTTTCTAGGATGCTATCCAGTTTTACCCTCAAGAAAAAATGAGAAATAGTTCCTGCATGGTTACCTCCTTAAGAAAACTTTAACACCGTACCACATATTAGTAAAAGCCTGAAGCCTTAAGTCCTTTATTCTTGTACTGGTTTTTAAAGATTTAAAGAGTAAAAGCACTTCTGTCAGAAACAGGTCTCATATAGGTACTTACATCCTGTCTTCAACTCACCACTTACCCCTTAGCCTGTGTTTAGTGGAAGAAGGCCATTATCAACAGGGACTGAAGATAAATGGTCACTACCAGCAGTCAAGATTATTTTCTCCTCCCTATGCCTAAGTGAAACAAAAGTTACAAGTGCTTTTGAGAGAAGTTATCGTACAAGGCATTCTGTTTGACCAGATTCTCCACCATCACAGTAAAGACTAGATCCATATTGCACCTGGTATTTGATAGAATTTGACAAGCAACCTTGACTGTTCATCTGATCACTAGTATCTACAAGTCTTCCACTGCACCTTTTATGTCTTAACCTGTGCTGCCTAAGCACAAACCCTTCATTTTTTTCCTAGCTATTGCAAAGCCGGTAAAAGTGTAATCATACTTTCACAGTATGATCTTGTTCTGAAGTCATTAGTGGCACTAGCACAGACAAAATCTCAGAATACAGTGCAGCTGAATGAAATAGCTACAGACTCACTACAGTCAGACTCCCCAACCCAGTACACTCATTAACAGAACCCTTGAAAATTACCAAGTGCTTAGAAATTACCTAGAAACTACAAGTGAAAAGTCATATTGAAGGACATACTGCTTTTCCTAAACATAGGGAGAAATTGTTCCAAAAGTTACAGTTTCTACTGTTACCTGATTGTAAAAGACTATAGAGATAAAAACCTTAAAGTTTTCTACAACCAAAAAATTCCTATGGTTAGGAAGGTTCCTTGACATACAAGCTAGATCTTTATCCTAAATATCTGTTACTGCTAGCCAAACCTCATTAAATCACAATAGATAATTCTTCCTCTATTTTGGTGTATGAAGTGTTTGTACACAGCTTATCTTTTAATCAGTCCATTTTTTACAGCCTCCTTTTATCTTTTTTCCTCAATTCATACTACCATTCCACATTTTCTATACGACACTAACAGAAGAGACCACAAATTAAAAGTATTTCTATTGATGCTGTTGGCGTGTGGTTCAGGTGCATGATCTTCATCAGCAAATATAAAAGAACTACTCTTTTCTGTCTGTATAATCCATTTTCCACCCAAGATTTCTGAACTCATTGTTCTTTACTGAAGAACATGTAGGAAAATAGGTTCTTTATGGGATGCCTCTTCTTTCCATCATAATTAATTCCACTGGGCTCCCATCCTTCATTAAAATTAATGTCCCAAACAAATATTAAACCTTTATGCCTGGTTAAAAAAAAAAAAAAGAAAAAAAATCAGTATCTTGCTTTGTTCTTCAAAAAGTGCAGACAACACATTTTTGCAAATTGACACTCGCTGTCAGACACCGTTCTCCTGAGGCAAAATTGAAACAATACAGCTAGATATGTGTACCTGAGCTGCAAATGGAGTTTGTGTATCCAGGCACTATATAAATAGAGAAAGTAATCACTAAGTAGCAGAACATCATATTAAACCTTGGAAATCATTACAGTTTATTCCTTCCCCTCCAGAAAGAATGTATTGTCTCTGAAACACTGAAATATTACGTGGTGTTGGAACATATGTTTCTCTTTGAGAGGAGAGTACTGCAAAACCAGTATAGCCAAACCATTTGGTTAATGAAACAACAAGAGCTACCACATGAAAGCAGCTGTCTAAAGCCTTGGTTCTCGCTTCTGCTCCTCCCTCCACCGCCCCGAAAGGAGGTGCCCCACGGCAGCCCAGGGAGGCCCGGCTCTGGCCCCGCCCCCCCACTGGAGCGCCCCCTACCCAGCTCCTGCTCGAGGTGCACAGTGCCGCCCCAGGACCAGGACTGGGACCGGGACCCCTGCTGCAGCACCACAGCTCTCCCTGCTCACTTGCCACTGCCCTCAGTGAGATATCAGTGCCCTGGGCAGAGCTTAAATGGGGCTGCAGGGCCGTGGGCAGGGTGCGGGTCCCAGTTAGGGCTGCTCAGAGAAAGAAAATTAGTGCCCCCAAGGCCTCAACACCTTCCTTAGTTTGTCTCTACTCTAGCTAGCTCTCCTGTTCAGTAGGTAATTGTACTTAAACAGCCTCAGAACCATGGACAAAAACAGCTCAATAAAACTTTCATTATTACCTTCCACTTCAATGAGTTGCCGTCATTAATTAGCAAAACAAAAATTAACACTGCTTTGTTGTACACTAATAAACACCAGGGCAAAATTCCTTTCTTCATGCTGCTGTCTGTTTTTTATAGTACTAGACATTTTCATTTCATTTCTCCCCCCAAGCGTATGTAATTCAGACACTTCTTGTGGGAAAGGCTGGACATTATCCGACAAAGAGCAAAAATATTCCACAAGTAGGGAAAGACGAATTAGGTCAAAAGCAGTTGGAGAAGGTCCCACTAGCTCTTAGCCAAAAAGAAAAAGAAAAGGCAAGAAAAGGGTTCAAAACCCAGACCCTAATTTTCCTGCTATAATCTGTCTGAGCTGTCACTCGCTTCAGTCTTTCATCATCGTTCTGATGGGCTGAGGACCTTAAATGTCTTCTTTTCTCTACATTTAACATTACAGGTGAAGAAAACCAAGTGTACCAGTAAAAAATGACTGAACAAAGTTAATTAACATTTCTTCTTTGATTACTCTGCATGTCTTAAGACATTTGTAGATGATGGAGTCATCTATCATTAAAACTATTTGTGTGAATGGAAATTATGGCAGAAGGTTATTTTTTATGACTTATATTGCCTCTGACTGTATGATACATTCCCTTAAGGCTGCTAGTGCTAGTGTGTAATAACAGAAAGACACTTCTAGAAAAACCACATAGGATATAGCCAGTTACTCTCTCCGCAAACCTGTGGGAGAACATAGATCCATTATTTATGCCTCATAAAGCTGCACAGAATTTATTTCGTAAAAATGTGGTAATTACGTTTGGTAAATCCTGGTCATGAGGTCAGTCCTTTCACAATGCACGTGCTGCACAACAGTCCGAATCTCCATATCACAAGCTATGCTAGCAGCTGGAAAACTGGTCAAAAGATCTATGCTCCCTTTCCAGGCCATTAATGAGGCCTGGCCTTGCAATAACGTGGATGGAAATATCATTGTATATGCAGTATTTTCAAAAGCCTCAAATTGTGCAGAAAGATTGGAAACATTCCAGTCAGTTGGAATAGCAAATGTAGTGGGAGTGAAAGATCCTCACAATGTAACAGGGTTGATTTTTCATATTTTGCTTTTCATTTATGCAGGTGAAGCAAATGTGACCCTGTGGGAACTGTGGAATTAAATAAGGTACATTCAGTAAAAATTTTTAAAGTACCAGATGGAGAGGGACCACAAAGTACCAGTCACTCAACAGTATCACAGAATGAAGACATAGCTTGTTCTAAACTGCCCCTCTAACAATTTTATTCCTAAGGTGACTAAGGCAACTCCACAGGAAATGAGAGGATAGAAGCTTTTTTTTTCCTAATATGCTTGTTTTTGGGAGGTGAAAGGCCGACACTTTAAAATTCAAGAAAAATGTAGTGTGGTTTTTTATATTTTAGAAGAATGTTAAAAGGAAATAAGGCAACCAACCAAGAAAGAAGAATTTGATGCTCAATGAAAGAAACAGCTAATGGAGAACACCAGGGTTCAGAAAACCATTCCATAACTGAGGCTTCCATGCCTGTAAGAGAAAAATCAGGCATCGGGCATGAACACATCAACTGACAAACAGAAGTAGGTAGTATCAGATGAATTTTTTCTCAGGCTGCATCACCAAATTTGCATATCTGTTCAGAAGAGAGAAGCTCTTGAGAGTATGGGCAAAAGAAGGAAGCAGGAACAATTCATTTTAAAGACCTATTTACCATTGGCAACAAAAAAGCAACAGGTATCTTGGCCATAGAAGAACTAACAGCTACAGTACATTTCTTTCTAGTGAGAGGAAACGGAGAAGGATAATCAAACCTCAAAGGCATGTTTTTGTCTTGTGCAATTTTTCTTTGAGTAGAAGCAGGCTTTGAGGCTGCCCCAAGACACTTTTAGGTTTCCTATAGCCACAAATGCAAGACAACAAATGAAGACACTGCATTGATCTACTTCTCTGTTGGATGAGAGAAGGCACCTCAATATTCACCAGGGACAAAGCACTGACAAAAAAAAAAAAAGAAAAGAAAAAGAAAAGAAAAAGCTGCCATTTCTATACTTAACAGAATAAGAGAAAATATTTTCAGAAAATGCAGGGTTTTATTTTAAATCATCAGCCGAAGCAGCCTGTCTTGCCTGTGAATGTGTATTTGCATGAAAAACAGCTGCTTGCTAGCTTTCATGTGAGGAAAAATTCCTCAGGGTGTTCACGCAAAGTGATGCAAAAGAGCTAAACCTGAACTCAAGTAAGTTATGTGTAAATTATTTTTTAAATGCTGTAAACGTTTGGTTCTGAAATCAACAGAAGTATTTGCTTTTATAGTGTTAATTTCCATGCATTTGGGAAGATCACCACACCTCACAGTTTAAAAGGCCTTCCAAGGAGCTAAGGTAAAGCAACTTCCATGACGTTCAAGCCTCACATTGTAACAGCCTTTCTTGTTACATAGACTTCCTCCTATATCCAAGAATCATATAACCAGTTAGGGAGGCACACACACTCTTTTCCTGGAGGGCAGCAACTGTTAAACTGCACATAGCCTGACAATGTTTTACCTTGGCAGTTATCTTCTACAACTGGCCCATTCAGGCCAACGTAGTGTTGTAGCATTGTGGCCTTTGGGGGTTGGGATTTTGTACTCCGAATCACTCCAAGTACACGACAGTCTTCCCAGCTACAGATTTTCTGCGGTGCTTCACGGCAAGGCAGTCTGGGATCATGCCTCAGCCGCTTCCCAAATTTTTGTTAGAAGGGAACCAGAAATATGCCACTGTTCTGGTTTTGTTTAGTAAGGTGGGGCCTAAGGTGGCAGTTTCTGTAGGAAACTGCTAGAAGTCGCTCCCCTTTGTTTAGTGGACTCGGCTGGGCCTAGGGCGGACCCGCTGCTGGCCAAGGCCAAGCCAATTGGTAGCAGAATGTTCCGTGATAACGCCTCTGCAATAACGTATTTAAGAAGGGGAAAACAGGAAAAAAAAAAGAGAAGATGTGAAGCAGCTGAGCGGGGGCAAAGAGGGGGAGGCGCAAGCCTTGTGGGCCTTGCAGGCCTCACCCTCTGGCCTCGCACAGGGCAGCCGACTGGGCCCAACTTGGCCTGGCCTGGCTGCAAGAAGTGGAGAGGAGATGAGAAGTGAATGAGATGGAAAAAGGATCGTGAGAGGCGTCTGCCAGCCTGTTGTGAGGAACGGCTGCAGACACCAAGGTCAGTGAAGAAGGAGGGGGAGGAGTAATGTGGCTCCTGGCCAAGATTCCCCTGCAGCCTGTGGTGATGACCATGGTGGAGCAGGTTGTCTCCCTGCAGCCCATGGAGGTCCACAGAGGAGCAGAGATTCATCTGCAGCCCATGGACGACCCCACGCTGGAGCAGGTGGATACCTGAAGGAGGCTGTGGCCCATGGAGGGCCCACTGGGGCAGCTGTTCTGGAGGGACTGCACCCCATGGAAGAGATGACCCATGCCGGAGCAGTTTCATGGAGGACTGTGGCCCGTGGGAGGGATCCCACAATGGAGCAGGGGAGGAATGTGAGGAGTTCTTCTCCCGACGATGAAGTAGCGGCGTAAAACAACGCATGATGAACTGACTGCAACCCCCATTCCCTCTTCCCCCGCCGTGCCGCTCGGGGGGCAGAAGGTAGTAGAGATAATATTAAGCCTGGGAAGAGGGAGGGGTGGGGGGAGGTTCATCTTGTTCCATGTCTCATTCTCCTGCTAGTTTTAGAAATAAATGAATAGCTTTCCCCAAATCAAGTCTGTTTTGCCCGTGACGGTAACTTTAAGGATTTCTCCTCATCCTTATCTCAAACGTCAAGCCGTTTTTCTTATATCATCTCCCCCTGTTCTCTTGGAGGGAGGGTCTGGTCCTGATCGGGGCTGAACTATGACAGCCACTTACTCTCCTCTTCTGCTGTGCCCTGGTTTCTATGAAAGGAGTTCCAGGGCCAGAGACTGCACAGACAAGCGGGAGACAGAGATCACAGGCTGCAAAGCCTTGCACAGAATGCACTTGCGCACAAGATAAATGCAGGCCTTAGTAATTTCAACATGACTTGAATCAGATCCTTTCTTTGAGAACACCTTTGGACATGAATCTTGTCCTTTTTCCTTGAACTGGTGTTCAAACTTTTCTAAAAATGGTGATAAATAACATTGGTCCTGAAGTCAAGAAAAATGACAGATTTTAAAAGGTCTGTTTCTTCACAGTACTAAAAGGAGTTCTATACAAAATATTTTTTACTTTCAAAGAGGTCAAGCAAACAAAAAACTGCCTTCAGAAAGGGCCATATGGATTCAGAATTTCAAGAAAGCTGGCTTTATATTATTTGAATTTTCAAGGGTTCTTCATGGATATCTTCAGGGCTTTAGTATAATTATGCACAGTTAGAAGAGAATCTGTGGGACAGTATTCTCCATTTGTGATTCTCTTGTAACCTTTAAGCTATCTTTTTTTTGTTTGTTACACCTAAATTAATGCAGTAGTAATTTAATGTTACTTTTGTATATTTTTATTTATTTATTTATTTATTTCTCCAGGAAATAGTTTACCAACTTCTGGAAGTACAGAGATAGCCTGGGGGTTCTTTCAGCTGTGCACAACCCCAGCATCAAAAGGATATTATCAGGGAACAAAGCTGCCAGGAGACAAATAGTATTTACAGACCCTCTGGTCCTATAATGCTGTAAAGATAAGAAATGTCACTGTGGCGTATTGTGCTGAATAATAAATATTTCTTACCTACCCACTTTAAAATTGTAAGGAGCTGAGGCTGCTGGTTATCATTAGAAAGAAAAAAGATATTTTGCCCTTTCTTCTTTGAAATGCACTGAAAACCTCCCTGTTAATTATCTGTGGTGGAGCAAAGAGTGGAAAGTTCTGAGAATATCTACATGATGCAGATGAAATATAGTTTGCCTATTTTAATTAAATACATTCTAAATATAACCCACTTTAATTCCAGAAACTAATTAAAAATGTAATTAACTAACATTGCTATGTGACATCATTAACTAAGTTGTTCATGTAAAAATGCAAAAAGCCCTATAGGAACTCGGTCTGTTTACTGGGATCCCTCTATGAGTTAATGATGAACACTACAGCAGTGTTCAGCATGCAAATAAATAGCAAATAAATATACCCACTGGGAAACTTTTTGGCATTTTTGGGATGGTATTGCCCACATAAAAAGTTACAACAATACAAGACTGGGGAGTAATAAAGCTCTTGAGTTATCTTGATAAAACCTTCACTTCTTCTACTATGTCTTTTTTTTTTTTTTTTCCAGTTTAGCTTGCATTACTTTGGGAGCACCCTAAGCTAAACTAAAGTGCCAATACAGAGGATAAAACTAGCTATGAATGGCTTACTGATACTACAGTGGAGTCACGATTCTGAGTGTATACAATATGAAATTGCACCAAATATAATACTTGCTCACACCAATCACTGCATCACACATGCAAGACTTGTAGCTGTAATAGAATTGCCATGCTATCATCTCAAAAATGTTTTACAATTTTGCCGGTTCCTGTTGTTTTTCATTGGTCTGGATTGTAACTGCACATCTTTCTGTTACTTGTGTTTCTGTCACAAGCGATCATCTGCCCAATACCTCTACTCTAGCAATACTTCTCTCCTTGCCCAGAAAACAGCTGGTGGATTTGAAGAGGGTGATGGGTTGATGAAGGACCTTATCTGGAGGATGGAGAAGGAGGCATTCCAAAGATGCCTTGCACTGGGGGGTGGATGATGTCCCCCACACATAGTTCCGATTCCAGTGAACGAAAACCAGACAAGGCGTTGTTTAATTTCCTAGTTGCAATCATGCCCATTTAAAATCTCATAAATACAAACCTTGGCTTCAGTTCCTGCCAGTATCCATTTTTTTCTATTGCTCTTTTCTCATTTGCCTTTCTACATTTGTCCAAAAACAGCACCATAGAGCAAGAATTCCTTATTAGCATTACTCATACAAATTCATTTTTCTACACACATGAAATGAAAGCAGCAGAACACAGACAAATAAGAATTCAATAGGGTGTGTATATACACCCATTCACATGTAAAACAAAGATATGTTCACTGCTCTTTGTAATATGATGGCTTTTTCTGCTCAGAGACGATACACGCATTTGTACAAGCAGTACTTCCACAGTTAATGCAATCTTCTGCTTCTGTACATTGTCATATGCACAACCTGGAAATTAACTTTACTTTAGATTAATTGCACAAACGTATGTGGAAGTGAGCTCAAGAGGAGAAGGCTTATGAATATATGAATTCATTTGAAAATATTAATGAAAATTTGTGAGAAATTTATATGCATTTTTAGCTCAGCTCTATTCAGCACAGAAGTAATTCTTGAATGCTTCTAATCACTGTTTTGTGAAGACAATTATTTTTCTTACTAAAATAATTCACTGCTTGATATTGTGTCCTATTTTAGACTTTCTTTTGCATTTGTTTAGGTAATAAATATGAGGCAAACTAGAGAGAATTCTAAGAACAACTATGATCTGGGGGAGATAGGAATGGTGATTTTTCTGAAGAAAGTTTATTACAAGAATAGGGCCAAATTTTGAGTGCCAGTGCTGCTTGATATTAGTCATCCTAGTTAGAGAGAACATTATTTGAAGGGGTCAGCGGAAAGTACTTCTAAATGAAGTGGTATGAAGTCCTTCAACTGGTTGTTATGCTGAGTATCTTCCTGAATATATTGGCATGCTGGGAATGACATGTCAGACAGAAGGGAATATAACTTCAAAGTGTTCCCCCCAAAACTATTACAATTCATGGGATGAAATTGAGCTAAGAGAACTTTAGGAATATTATTGAGAAAATAATCATAACTATATGAGGAAATGTAAAGAAAACTCTCCTAGAGGAAGGGTGGATACCTTGTGTGCCTAGTATAGATTAAAATAAAATTGTAATTCTCTTAAAGGGAGGGAGAATAGAATAAAACTAAGAATAGAAATAAAAGTAGAGAAAAGTAAGAACCTTGCACAGACAAAAAAAAAAAAAAAGCTAACCAAGAAACAAGTATTCTTAAGGAAAAACCTCATTGTTCAGAGAGTTATGCTGTCCGAAAGTGAATGTAGGGTATTTGATTCCCAAATGGTCATGAGTAGATGATCTCAAGAGGTTCCTTCCAATCTAAATGGTTCTGTGATTCTGTGACTTTAAGCCTTCTCTATGGACATGCATTTCACTTCAGAAATTCAAGACACACCGCTGTATCATGGAGAATAAGTTATATTATGATCATTTAGCCACATGGAGAATTAAACACTGACATGTATCTCTAACTGTTCATGCATGAAAGAAGACCATAAATAGCCACCAATGAATTAAAATGGGAACTTAGGCGAATCTTAAGCAATACTTAAATTTATTACAGAGGTTAAAGTCACAGTAGCTCATTTTATTTTCTGTCATTTCTAAGGATAAATATGTGAATGAAGCATGGGAAGTTGCTGATTTAGGGTTATTGCTCATCTTTGTAAGTACTCAAACTACATCTTGGTGTGACATTTAGATAGTCTTTGTCAAAGCCCTGAGTGCACCAACAAGATCTAATTGCCCTCACCAGCCTGTACCTGCTTTCTGCTTCAGTATTTCTGTGCAACTTCTCCCCTTTTCCATCACAATCCTTGGGGTCTGCGCTGCTACAGTGCACCTTGAACTAGTGAACATAGCTAAGCTGTGAGAAAAAAAAAATTGAGAAGCACCACTTTGAGCCTCCATCTGTGCATTCTACACTCTTTGCCTCCAGAGCAGCACCTGAGCTCGTGCCCTGGCCCCTGGTCCTTGCCTGAACTACACTGCAAGTATGCCATGCCCGGCAGTGAACCCTGCCTTGCTTTGTTGACCTGACTCCCTGGCTTGACACTCGACCCCCATGGGATTGGGCCCTTGTCAGGGAGGCCTCTGCGGTGCCTTGCTGTCAGCTTGCCTTCCCTTGTGGGGCAGACCCCTTGCTGTTCCCTTAGTAGTTTTGCGATGAGAGCAGAAAAGGCAAAAGAAATCTAGAATCTAGACACCTGTCTGTTAAAAACGTGCATTTCGGTAACTTTTACATTTCATTACAGTTAATGTTAATGATGTCCAAAGTCAGATGCTTCAATTCCAGAACTTTTTGCCAACAGTTTCAAAAGAAGGGAGACTTCTGTCTCCATTCCTGTAGTACACTATAACCTGTATTCTTACTAGCTAAAGATATGGTGGTTTATATTTTCACAAGTTCTACTCAGGGACTAAAAGAAATCTTGTTCATGGAAAGTAAGTACAGAACTTTAACGCTGAAGCCTTTGGTCTGTTCTCTACCTTTTTTTCACATCAATCCTTCTTACATTGCAAATGACCGCAACAGCTGGGTGAAGTGCAGAAGATTTGGTGGTCCATTTTGTTTCAAGTCAGCATTTGAAAGAAAAGTTATCCTGTAATGTCTTGTCTACATATCACTATAATGCAGACAACATAGCACTACTACAGTATCTTGGCACCTGTGGGCTAAATAAACTGTATTCATATGCTACTCATAAGTTAAGTTACACACTTCTTAAAGAGCAAAGTATATTTTGTGGTTTTAATTACCCACAATTAAGATAGCAAATGCTAACGTGCAGACTTTTGTGATAATAGGGAAAGACAAATTAAGAAAATGCTGTATGAAATTTTCTGTTCTGTTTCTAGACAGAGTTTTAATCAGATTGGGTCCACATAGAAAGTACCTCCTTATATGCATATCCATACTATCTTCTTTCCTACAGTCACCTGCTGAGGAAGAGTCAGATTTGTTCTCCAAAGATCTCTGGAAGCAAAGGTAGAAGGCAGTAGAACCTGATGAGCCTCCTGCATGGTACACAATACACCACATGGATAAATAAATCCTAAACAGTATGATGTAACTCATTTGACTAATAAAAATAAAATCAGGTAATCGCAAGGGAAGTAGATGTACTAGAAAATAAGTTGATTCGGGTTTTCTGGTGTAACACTTACTAGATAACAAGGTCTCTCAAGCCTGGTATAGCATAGCATAGCCTGGAACTTATTGTTGGCTGCAGGGTAATTGGATAGTGATTCATTAAATTGTAATGTTTTCAGATCGAATAATTCCTCCTAATCTGTTGTCCTCTCCCCTCTGCTGTGTGTAAAGATGTCTCTTCTTGAAGAGTGAATCTCTAGATATTAGCATAAGAAAGCACATTCTGATTGACTCTACCTGTTACAGGGAAATGAAAATGCTTTATCAAGGGGAGAGATTTATGAATTTGGCCAAATTCAGCTGCTTTGCTGCATATATCTGACACAGAGGTGATCACCTTCACCCTCCCCTTCCTTTCTTTGCTTCAGTGCGAGATGGATATAGAAAAGGATGTGATAATCCCTCAGATGAAAGGAAAAATATTCCAGGGGACCACTGAAAAATGAAATTTGTACCTACAAAGATTCACTCTGCTACTTGTTCGTTGCAATAGTACTAGAAGTCATTCAATGAGCTTTAGCTTTTATAGTAAGAAACCTTGCCATGCAGATCATCAGTTATGCTCACTAGAATATACAGATATTTTCATACCTTTTGTAGAAGCTATATGCCCTCTGTATCCTCTGTACTTTCTGATTTGAACCTTTCTGTTACACATTAACCAAACATTATGCTTAACCTAAGCTGGGTTTTTGTTTGTTTCTTCTCTTACAAGTCCAAAACACTGAAAATTATCTGTAGGGAGGAAATCTGATTCCCATGTTGTCAGACTAAATCTGAACCTGGATTCATCCATGAATATTAATATGTGTAGTGCAACAGGCTCACTCATGATGTTGTGCAAGCACTATGTAGCTCAGCTCTAGGATATCAGATTCAAAAAACTTAAATAAAAGTAGGATTATTATAGATACAGTTTTAGCAATAAAGAAACTGAAACAGAGAGGTATGATAATCTATCCAGGTAGTGAAAGTAGAACTCGGGTTTCCTGAGCAGAGCTAGTTGAATGGTTGTCTGCCCTGCAAGAAAGTTCTACCTTCTAGGGAAGAAAGCTGTCTATGTTTTGAAGGAATAGAATGAATGATAAGAATCTCTAACTATGCAGAAATAAAATTCAAAACAGAATTATAGAAATATTGCACTAGAAGCTTTGCTTAAATAAAAAAGGAGTGTGGGAACCTAAAGTCCAAGGCTTCCAATCTCAACTATAGCTCCCAGTGCTTCTAATCTCCAAGCTACGCCTCATCACTAATGGGAGGCAAAAGGAGTAAAAGCCCTATAACAAGTCCTGAGATAGTAGCTGGCTTACAACTGAGCCAGAATATTTGAAATTCTTGAGGTAATCAGATTCACAGTGACACACATCCTAGCTACCCAACCCAAGATAACAGCTCAGATTCCAAAGGCAGAAAACCTGATAAAAATCTGATAACCTGCAGAGCCTTATCTCAGGCAGACCTCTGACCACTTCCGGGTACTTTGCCAAAGACCCTGTACCCCTGATGCATGCCTAGAGCTTAAGTTTCGCAGATGAACGTGTGAGCCACAGACAACAGAATCCCAGCTGCAGTAGAAACCTTACCCCCATGCAAATTTGCAGGAAACTGAGCAGTGCTTTTTCAGTGGACCTTTCTCATTTTAACAAATCAAAATTTCTGATCAAAATGTATTTTGTCATAAAGGAAATAAAGATCTTTACTTTTGATTCTTAGTTCTTTATATGCTGTACCATAGCTTACATGATCTCAGATGTGAAGACTAATGATGTTTGGTAGTTTTTTTAATATAGACTTAATTAAGGAGGGTCTAAATATAGTAACTTGTACTTGCATAGTATTCCAACTACCTTGGTGGAAAAATCTTCACTGCATGTGAAAAAGTCTTAATTAAAATTAAGAATTTTGATGCAGAAAAAGTGTTAATCACCTGACAAAAATTTATTGTATAGTAGATATCACTAGACATTAATCGAATAGGATTTCTTGACCTTCAGTTTTTTCTGTAGGAATTTATGGTTTGTCCTGGGTACATAAACTATGTCAGTCAAAGTTTGGTTTTATTTACTTCAGTAACACTTGAGGATTACTGAAGGTCAACCTTTAATCTAAAAAAAAGTTGCAAATTTTAACTCTTGTGTCAGCAATCAACTCTAGCTACCTATTACCATAGAAGGTTCTCAGTGCAGTAATCTGTGCAGCAACAAGAGCTGTACTTCAGAGCAAGATGAAAACAATTATCAAAAAATGTTTTGATGTTTACTACTAAAATAACAACTACATAGATCCTGCCCTTGCTTTTTACCAAGGAGTTGTGCAATTTTCAGATGTACTTCAGGTAGGCAGCGTAAAGTTTGAGAGAATATGTTGCAAAATTTAATTCAAATACATGAAGTGAGGGGATGGTATCGACTGAAGAGAGGGAGTCACATGATTTATAACTGGAGTTAAGCCTGATCTGAAAATAAGCCAGAAAATGGTGGACAGGAGTAAACATGCTCAGGTCCCTTGTGATTTTCGACAGCCTAATGGCATATTTACCTGCTCTGCTGTTGATACTTAACTCAGCATCTTGTACAGCATCTTGGAGTCTTTTTTCTGTTAAACATATATAGAAAAAAAAAATGTACTGTCTAGTTATCAGTAAGCAGATGCCACAAACAATGTATCCTTGGAAAGTCTTCTAACATCTGATATCACTTGCACCAGTATGGTGGCCTCATGCACGTGTAAAACTCTCAAAAAGAACCACCACTTCCTGCCAGATGCTATTTCAAACATCTTGTGCAGGACTACACAATTCAAAAGTGCTTCTTAGCATTTTTCTGCTCTAAAGAACATTAGGGAAAGCTATTTACATTTACAACATGAAGCTTTTTAGATTACTATTGTTATTATTCTCTGCAGTCTCTAGCTGCAGCCA
This sequence comes from Ardeotis arabs, assembly GCA_011801015.1. Classification (NCBI taxonomy): domain Eukaryota; kingdom Metazoa; phylum Chordata; class Aves; order Otidiformes; family Otididae; genus Ardeotis; species Ardeotis arabs. Next base: position 32,980 of record JAAGAY010148144.1, on the reverse strand, counting down.
AACAATGGCATAAAATGTGTGCATCATGTCATTTAGACTCGATGAGTCCCTATAGCCTTTTAAAAAATATCCACCCATCAAGGGTGGGAAGCAGAGAGAAGCGAAGACCAGGAAGACAGATCTTTGAAAAGTTACTGAGATAGAATGCTAGAGTTATGGAACTGGACTCTGTGGAATAAAAGCACCTGTTCACATCTTATGTTCTTACCTTATGTAAAAATGTTATTTAATAAATTTTAAGAAGAAAATTCAGTCTTTTGTCTTATCAGCAAGATCAGCTGTATGTTTTTCTGAATTTGGTACTGGTCTCAGAATGACTTTCAGCTAAAGGTACTTTCTAAAATGGATCTTTAAGTGTCTTAATTTTTACCTGTTAGTATCACAAACGTTATGCGAGATAGCCATAAGCTTTAGAAGTGTTGTAGTTCATTGTGCTACATTTTGTGCTAAACCTTTTGGTACATTTACCAGATCTAATTCTTATTTTATTGCTATCATTTTCTTTCCTGCTTTGATTGTAATTTCATTTTAAAAGGACTTCTTACTTCTGTTTCTTAGTTTCCTATGTATTCTGAAAGAGAACTGTGCTCAAGCCTAGACCTAAACACGGAGAACTTCAGGGAGGTTCAAATCCACAGCTGAACTTTGAAGATTCTGTCTCTTTCTCCCTACATACCTCCATTCCTTCCTTCATCTAACATCACTCTGAGATCAAAATAAGTATGGCAGAAAACTGATCTAGTGCAGAGGATAGCATTGGCAAGGGCTTAGACATCTTAAAGGGTAGTACAAGCAGCACGCTATGCAAGTCTACTAAAACTGAAGGAGTGTTATATAGAGACAAAAGAGTCCACAGTGGCACAAGATATCTCCAGGAACAGAAACTTTCTTTGTGAAAATTATTTCAGACAGAGTATCAACATGCCTTATCCCTGGAAACATTCAAGGTCGGGTTGAACGGGGCTCTGAGCAACCTGATCTGGTTGAAGATGTCCCTGCCCCTTGCAGGGGGGTTGAACTAGATGACCTTCAAAGGTCCCTTCCAACCCAAACCATTCTATGATTAAAATGGTAAGGTATGTTCAGAAATCATGGGATAGGTTTTTTTTTTTGAAGTCTTGTTTCTTGATTTGAAATGTTTGGAAGTTAATCATGCCATGCCATCTACCCATGCCACTCAAAGTATTCTTCAAAATCAAGACAGTGAGTAAGCTCTTTTTGCTTTTACAAAATATTAAATTTTCTTTTCAAATTATTAAATTCTCATATATTCAGTTGACTGATCTTCCCAGAATCAAAACATTAATATCATAATAAACAACAAAGATCATATTACAATGGCAAGACTTGAAAGTATAGAAATTATTTTGACTCAGAAATCTGTTCTGATTTCGATTGGAAGGTTATGGTGTTGGGAGGGAAGTCCTTGATTTTTTTTTTTTTTCTTTTCCCTAGTGATAGAAGCTCACTGAAAAAAAATCCTGTAGCTTATATTTTTCCAGATGGGAAATACAACAGTTCATACTTTTCATTCATAGTACAAAGGAATGGTGCCTAAAGTTGATATGCAGTAAATTATGTACTCAAAAATATTTTTCTCTTCAACTGCATATTTTTCAACATTAATGGTAGTAGTGTAGTAGTATTTGATTTTTCTTCTTTAGTTTGGTTTTGATTTGCTAACCAGAAGGCTTTCTATACTATGATGGTTAGGGAACTGATTCAGAATGCATATATCCGGATTCAATCCATTCTGCATCTGGCCCACAGTGGTCTTAGATGAAAATCTTTGTACTGACTGGAAAGGAATAGGAGCCTTGGCTTCCTGCTGTCTATGTCAATGCCTTATCTAGTAGATGACATATGTATCTACCTCTTTTTGGCAATATAAAACTAAGACTTTGTTTCTGAATAGATATGTTAGCGTAATCCTGTTTTTTGCAAACATCCTCAAAAGCTTTCTTTTCAGTTTTGCAGTGGAACAAAGAAAACAAAAACTGAAGACATTGTTACAAAATGGAATTGTCAACTTTGGTTAGCAGATGCATATTTCATCTCCTTGTGCCCTTCGTTAGTAGTTCTTTGTAGGAGTAGATAATGAGCCACTATTCGTATGGCACTTGGGAATGTGTATGAATGTTATCTTTTATGGGAATATAAAGAGTTTCTGAGTACAGTTCAAAATGAACATGCTATTGTAATGAAAAAAGACTTCAGTGGTGGGGACATAACGACTGTAAGTCTGGAGCAAATTTATCATTATGAAAAAATGCACATGCTTTTGCCAATGATACTCTTTCATTAAGGCAATCTTTGGCATAATGCTGTTTTACCTTGGCAAATCTACCTAGTTTCCCACCTTCACAAATCTTGTTCCCCCAAGACAGCTCTGTAATGAGAGTGAAGTGTTTTTATTATTGCTTTTGTTAATCATGCTTCCCGCATCCCGCAAAGTGCTTCTTATTCTAAACTGTGCCAGAATTATTGGGGAATAAATCAATACTTGTTACCAATCATGATCACAGCTGTTAATCACAGTTGTAATTACCAATTGATTAATTAGTGCAGCCCTGTTCAAAAGTCAGGAGTCATTAAATTTCCAGTACATGTAACCTTGAATTCAGCCCAGTATCCACAAACTCTACAATTACATTTCAACATACCATGATTTATTACACATTGCTTTTTATTGATAACTTCTATTCGTTATAGTATTTTCCAGTAACCCAAACTGGATTCCTAGTCTATATATAGTTTCTCATTGTATACTTACTCTAAATATAATAATGTATTACAATTCCTAATAATAAATGATTATAAGGTCAATGAAAACCCAACCTGTACATGTTTAGGGACCTTGCTTTAAATTATTCTTTCAGTGTGATAAATGCCTTAGCTAAAGAACAACATTCGGGTGTATTCCAGAGGCTGATACACCGAAGTTATTTACTTTCTTCTGCTAGTGGATGCAATTTATATTAGCAAAACAGCATTTCATTCTACTAACTTAGGTACTGGCTTATTTTTACTGGACAGTGCATAGCATCTCTAACTGCTAATTCACTGACCTTTTTTCTCTCTAGTTCCAAGTAAAAGAATCAGAATTCATTGCTTAACATTTTAGCAAAGTGAAAGGAGCTAAGTTACTAGTTACAAGATAAACGTATTTCCTTTATGCCTTCTTATTCCCTAGTAAATTTATTTAAAAACTTCTGGTAAAATCACCAGTCTTCCTTCTGCTCTCACTGCTCCATTAAAATCACTCATATGAAAACGCAAAGGTCAACCATAAGGCCGTGTTTCATCTGCCTCCACTTCAGCACATACTGATACTGTGCCTTACTTTTTTCATCCTTTGAAGCTAGTTTTGGCTGTGTCACATTGCCTTTGTTAAGAGGAAGGACATATTGACACAGCTTCTCTCAGACAATCCTTTCCTCATTCCATATTTCTCCTGTGACTTGTGTAATTTTTTCTATGCAAACAGCAGATTACTACAGCACTTCTGCAAGCTCAGTCCCTGTTAAGACTTCACCAATACTGACCAAAAAATGCTGACTCAGTCAGCAAAGTTAAGACTTCACCAGTCCCTCCACCACCCCCTATCATATCAGTCTGAATTTCCTTTATACAGACTCTAGAGGATTCACATGGGACCTGCTATGTCCATAAATAACCATATAGTCTCTCTATAAACTGACATTTGGTTTTCATGGCATCACTTGAATTAAATTATGTTTCAACTTTTAAGGTCTAATACTATAAGTTCTTATTCAAGTGACTAGTCCTTTAATTCCATGCAGCTACTCACATTAGAAATTATTTGATGTCAGCGAAACAAGAATCATCTGCACTTGAGTACCTCAAAATAATTCATGAAAACTAAAGTCTGTAACAAGCTGCTGTAGCACATGTGGAGCTCCTGAAGTGGGATGGTCAGTAGGCATCTTTGTTTTGTTCACTTACCTGGGAAACTTTGAGCGCAGTTATTGCCAATCTCTAGTTCACATCTCCCCAAAATATCTCTTTGGCACAGAGGTTTTGTATGCGTATTGGGTCTGGCTGAGATGGAGTTAGTTTTCCCTATAGCAGCCCTCATATTACTGTGCTTTGTATTGGTAGCTAGAAAGGCGTGGATAACACACCAGTGTTTTGGCCGCTGCTGAGCAGTGCTTGCACAGCATCAAGGCTGTCCCTCCAACATTCCCCCCTTACCCAGCAGGCTGGGGATGGGCAAGATCTTGGAAGGCGGCATAGCCAGGACAGTTGACCCAAACTGACCAAAGGGATATGACATACCATATGACATCTGCTCAGCAATAAAAGCTAAGAGAAGGAAGGAGGTGTGGGGCACTTGTTATTACAATGTTTGTTTTCTGGAGCAACCACTGCAAGTACTGAAGCCCTGCTTCCTGGGAAGTGGCTGATGGAAAGTAGAGAATAAATCTTTTATTTTCCTTTGCTTCCACATGTGGCCTTTGTTCTTGCTTTGTTAAACTGCCTTTATCTTGACCCACAAGAGTTTGGGTTTTGTTTTTTTTTTTTATTTTCTGCCTCCTCATCCTGCTGAGAGGAGTGATAGAGTGGCTTGGTGGGCAACTGGCATTCAGCCAAGGTCAACACTCCACAGCCCTTTTTTGCACCCAATGTGTGGCCTAAGGAATTTGAGATATGGATAGTGACTGGGAGAGGTAACGGGCAAAACATGGACTGAACACAGCTAACGAGTGAAGAATGGAATGATCATGGGGAACTTCAGTTGTTGCAATTGTGGTGAAGGGATGAGGCATGGATTATGTGCAAATTGTCCACTTTCATTTGGTGTTATGATGATATTCTTTTTTATTTTGATGTGGGGAATTCTTTCTGTTGATGAGAGTGAAGCTTGTGAAGATGGTGTGAACAATGTGTATTTGAATGATAATTTTAAATATGTTATTCACACAGGTGAGAGGTGGAATGTCTTGGGTTTGCATGGCAAGGTTTTGGTAGCGGGGGGGCTTCTGTGAAAAACTGCTAGAAACTTGCCCCTAGTCTGACAGAGCCAATACCAGCCAGCTCCAAGACAGATCCACCACTGTCCAAGGCCGAGCCCATCAGTGATAGTGGTAGCACCTCTGTGATAACATACTTAAGGCGGGGGTGGGGGTGGGGGTAGAACAACAAAACTCCAGCACAACATCAGCAGCAGTGAGAAGAGAGGAGTGAGAATATGCGAGAGGAACAACTCTGCAGACGCCAAGGTCAGTGAAGGAGGGGAAGGAGGTGCTCCAGGTACCAGAGCAGAGATTCGCCTGCAGCCCGTGGCAGAGCCCATGGTGAGACAGGCTGTTCCCCTGCAGCCCATGGAGGCCCACGGAGAAGCAGAGATCCACCTGGAGTCCAGAGAGGACCCCACACCGGAACAGGTGGATACCCAAAGGAGGCTGTGGACCTCTGGAGAGAGGAGCTCACACTGGAGCAGGTTTGTTGGCAGGACTTGTGAACCCCTCAGGGAACCCACACTGGAGCAGTCTGTTCCTGAAGGACTGCCTCTTGTGGAAGGGACCCATGCTGGAGCAGTTTGTGAAGAACTGCATCCCATTGGAAGGACTCATGTTGGAGAAGTTTGTGGAGGACTATATCCCATGGGAGGGACCCCACACTGGAGCAGAGGAAGGGTGTGAGGAATCCTCCCTCTGAGGAGGAAGGAGAGGCAGAAACAATGTGATGAATTGACAGCAACCCCTATTACCTGTGCCCCTGTGAGGAGAAGAGGTAGAGAAAATCAGGAGTGAAGTTGAGCCTGGAAAGAAGGAAGGGATGGGATGAAGGTGTTTTAAGATTTGGTCTTATTTTCTCATTATCTTACTCTGATTTGATTGGCAATAAATTGAGGTAATTCCCCAAGTCAAGTCTGTTTTGCCTGTGATGGTAACTGGTGAATGATCTCTCCCTGTCCTTACCTCAACCAATGAGCCTTTTGTTATATTTTCTCTCCCTGTGCAGCTGAGGAGAGGGATTCATAGAGGGGCTTAGTGAGCACTTGTCATCCAGACAGGGTCAACTCACCACAGTATGATACCCTATCAGGAAGTCAAATCCTGCTGCTTTGTGCTGTTTGTTCTGCTAACATAGCTGATCTCCTAAAAGTTTCTATATTGCAAACATACCTCTTCCTGGCGCACCATCCATGGCAAATTTGGGTGGGGTTAACACTTCTAAGGCTTAAAAGTCTCAGGGCCCTGAACACATCCCCCTTCTCCTCAGTTTAGCTACAAGGGCTCAGGGCCAACATAGAGATTGGGCAGCTGGTGGCCTTGAGAGAAAGATCTAGAAGATGCCTCAGCCAAGCCTGATCCCCATTCCCCTGCGACCTACCTAAGCTGAGGCTCTCACCTTGGCCTCTGCACAGTGGGGCCTCTCCTTGGGCTGTGCCCCCCACTTGGGGGCCAGACTTGCAGCCTGAGCTCAGGCCTAGCTCATCACTGCAAACATGCCAGGTGATCAGGGCTCCCAGCTGGCCCTGGCTACCATCAGCTGTTGTTCTGCTCTTGACACTCTGACAGGGAGGAAAGGCACCCTGTTCCACCAGACTGCCACTCTCTGTTCACCCCCTGCCTTCCCACAAGGGCTCCTGCCCTTGCTGCTCCCTGACAGTGACACTGTTCTAATTTTCATTGCTTTCAAACACACACTGTTCTTCGTTTGAGACAGTACAAACCCCAGGCAGCTACAAGAATACTAAACACAATCCCACCACTTCATTTATGTCATAACTTGAGTTAATCTTTGGATTTTGGAACATAGCTTTATTTGACAGGATGTGCTCACCCCACTGCCTTTCTGCCAATCACATCTCTCTACTCTGCAGCCATCTTTACTTTCTCCTATTTCCTCTACACATCCTCCTCTCTCCTTTATAATCAACAGCTCCTTTCTGTCATCAGACGTAATCAGTGATCTTTTATGCGATTACCATCTCCTGATAACGTTTAGACATGGAAAACTGATATACCACTGGTCATAATCAACTCTTTCTGAAAGAATGCAGTATTTGAATGTACCATCACCAGTCACACGTCTCATTTTATTATACCCAAGTAAAGCACAAGGATTTGTCCTATCAGTTCCTATGACTTTTCAGTGTCAGAAAAGAATATTGGTGAAAACTATTCCAATGTTTAAAACAGTGTGCAGTGCCACCAATACTGCCCAGCGATCAAATGAAAATAATACTCTAGACATACTCTAGCCCCTCTAAAGGGCTGTCTGCCCTCTTCACCCTGAGAAATCAAAAAAGGCTCAGCTAATAGGTAAGGGCAAAATAATCTTATGCTGTATCAAATTTTTAAATCTATTTAATAGAGCCAGAAAAAAAATTATTTCACATTTTATTTCATATGCTTTATATTTTCCATATGCTAAATACTATTTCACCATCTAATGAAGATCAATATGAAATAAATTTACTTTATGCATATTAGTAATATGTAAGTCTTAGCCAGAGAACCTCTGTATTTTAAGTTGATTTATAGATACTTAATAGTATCTTTATCTAATAGCTAGACTTTATTTTTCCATATGTATCTGCTCACATAAAGACATACTTACTAACTGAGACACTGTACCACCATTTAAGAGCTAGGGAATTTTTTTTTTGTTCCAGATGTAGTTAAATCATCACACAGCATGTTTTTTCTTACCTTTCAACTGGATAAAGCATAGTAGCAAAAATAGAAAGTATTGAAAATGTAATGGCTGTATCACTTGGATTTCCTGATAGTGTTACACATCATATCCATATTAAAAACAAATGGCCTTAGCATGGATAATGACGTCTTACAAAGAACACCCAAGGAATTAGGGGCTATTAGCCAGGTGCTGAACAGCTCTGCAATATCTCTGTGAATTCTGAAGCTGGGCTATGTCTGCTTTTCTCACTGGATCTCTGTTGCTGCCACTGATGTCCATCCTAAGTGCTGTCATTACAGCCTGTGACTTGCTAAGCCATGCAAATTTCAATGCTTCTGGGAGCAGAATAATAAAGGTTATGCATTGTTAAAAGCATTGCTGATTCAACTCCCATTTCCCTAAGTACAATTTTATAGTGGATGCCCATTCAACCTCACAGGGACAAATAAAAGGGAGTGTTTTCAAGCAATATCCCTCTAAAGGATGAGATGTCATGGTCTCTTGGCAAGTGACTACTTCAATGGCAGAGCAGTTAGATTTGCAACAGTTAAGACAGCTATTTCTGACCCTAGAGTATAGAAAAGTTAATTACTGTAGTAAGCAGTTTGGAGCAACTAATTTATATTGTTATGTTTTAGGTGGCATAAGAAAGAAGAGTTTTGTCAAAATGTACTAAGCTAGCTCCCCTAAACCCTACTTCATTTTCTAATTCAACAGGAAAAATGTTCTTGCTTTGTTATGACAGACAAAACATAATCAAGGGAATGTGTATCTTACGTAATCTATACATACTTGTCCTTAAGGCCATAATTCAGTTCCAAAGTGTGTAGAGTCTTTCAGGAAAAGAAAAAAAAAATTGTGTTTGCTTTCACAAGAACTGCAGGTTATAGGATGACAGCCTTTTGACAAGGCTAGAGAAGACTTTCAAGGCTGTGTATTAAATTAAGGACCCTGTCTTTTACCTGCTGCTTACTTTATCTTTCGTCATTGGTAGGTGCAAGTACTAATGACTTATGACAGCTTTTTTCATCATTCTTAGGTTGAATCCGTGTGTGGTGTTTAATAGGACTGTATTTCCCTGGAAGTTTCCACTCTGCATCTTCAGCTAACCTCATTTTTTGCATTATATTTCATCAAATTCTGCATACATAACTGAAATATCTGAGCCCCTCTATTTAAAATACTCAGTATGACACTAACTTTGAGTGTGGATGGATCATCATCTATCTCCTGTATTTCTATTTGGTATCCATCTGACAGATAAGGAAAGAAAAAGTATTCAGGACAGTGAAATGAACATTTGTTTTTATCAGGTCACACACATAAGATTAGATAGCTGAAAGTGAGAGATGGGAAAAATGAGTCTCTTCCTATTTACTTTCTTAGTATTTCAGTGAACTTGCTGAGGGTGCACTCTATTCCACTGTTCATGTCACCAACAAAGATGTTGAACAGGGCTGGGCCCAACACGGACCCCTGACGGATGCCTCTCGTCACCAGTCTCCACTTGGACATTGAGCTGTTGACCACCACTCTCTGAGTGTGGCCATCCAGCCAATTCCTTATCCATGGAGTGGTCCGTCCATCAAACCCATGTCTCTCCAGTTTAGAGAGAAGGATGTCGTGCGGGACAGCATCAAGTGCTTTGCACAAGTCCAGGTAGATGATGTCCAGGTAGATGGAAACATTGTACTTCTGAACCTCACCTACTTCTCACAGTACTATGTTGTGTATGATGTTGGTTCTAAGAAACAGAGTGACGCTTATTGCAAATACATCATCAAGAGATCTCAAGGCACCATCCAATTTTTGCCAGTGAATAAAACATCATAAACTTCAGTTTATGAACCAACCCTCTATTGGACTTGGTTGATTTCTGCCTAGTGGAGTAAGAGTTATGGGAGGAAAAACCAACATTTCTCATTTTCCTGCTTAATAGCTATTTTGTTTCAGAGTAGTGGAATATTAATAAAAAGAAAAGCTATTTTGCACTGTTATTTACAAAAGCATGGCACTTTATGCCTTGCTAATCTGTATGACTCAGTTTTGACAGAGCTTATCAGTTCTATTTTATAAACAAGATGGACAATATCACATATTTTATAAAGAGAATAGAGGATCCAGATTCCAAATACTGTACTACAGTTAGCAGAACAAAAACGTTATCATAAATAGACAAAAATTAGGGCACAAACTTTGTCTCCATTCAAGAACACAGTCTAAGCAATGCATGTCCAGATTTAACATAGGTCTGAGCATTTTCCTTTCACATAGATTCCAAATAATTAATAGGATCTGTGAAAATGAGGTAAAAGGTCACCTCTTTAGCAGCTGAACTGTCAAAGTCACTAACTAATTTAATAAACATGGGCACCAATGACTTCCTGAGGCCGTCTTCAATCTTACGCATATTTAGAAATTTAATTTAACTTTTCATATACTGTATTTTCAGTATTGTCTGTTACTAGAAATAGGAGGATGTAAACAGAACAAGAAAGAAATGTTTTAGAACTAAAAATTCCTAAATTGATATTAGATGAGGTTTCCCATGTTGGATTTTTAAACCAGAGAGGCTGAGGAAGATTTGTATGCAAGTATCTGCAATTTCAGAACATGTAATTTGGCTGCCTCAAGGTGAGAAAAGGAAGTTTTTATTACGTCTGTTGCAGTATCACAGAGTAAACAGTCCTATAAAAGTAAAACATATACAGTGGTCAGGCTTCGAATAAATGCTGGAATACATACTTAATATAATTATGCTCTGAGAACTGCTGCAATATCTGTACTGACAGAGCTCTGGGTCCATGAGGATGTGGTTGATATTCACAGAATTGTAATTTATCTCACAGGAATAAAAATTGTACTGCTTGATTCCTGATTCCTGGAAAGTGACTTCCAGTAGAACAGTGATCTTTAGAATTAATCAGACAAATGCAATCAACATACCATAAGCATAACTTCTTAGAGACTGATCAAAGAAAAAGACCAAACCACTCCCATAAAACCCCCATGAGGATTAAATCACAACCAGGTAAGGAAACCAAGCTATCATTCTGTTATCATTTTCCCTTTGTAGGGTCTGCAGACAAGTTCAGACCTCCTTAGGAGCCTTCCTAACACAGACTCTTAAAAGCATGGCAAGAGGGCTCAGTGGATGCACTTTTTTCCTCAATCTAATGGTAAAAACTGTTTCCAAGCCACAGGTATGGAAAACTGAGCACTATGTGTGCCTTGCTATGCTACCATACTATCTTCCAGGAGGATTCCCTGCCACATGGCTGTGTACAACTGCTCTCCGACAGAAGACGCCTGGACAGAGAAGACTGATATTCTGTATAGGTTTTAAATTACAGAAAGCAAAAAAAAATATGGTGGAATGTCTATAACCATCTCACCAAGCTACTCCAAGAGTCTGTGTAATTTTTGTGTACAAAACCCCACTTTTTTCTTTCCTTCCTGTCATGTGGAGGAATAAAGGTTGGAATAATTTGTACAACGTGCGCTTGCTTTTCAGCAGCTTCCACTCTCTTCACTGTGCACATGCTGTCATGCCAAAGCATGGCCAATTAATAATGTTTTTGGGAGAGGGGGAGTGGATTTTTGCAACTTATTGGAGTCTTTTCCATAAAAAAAACCTGGCAAGTACAGCCCTCTTAAGAGAGATCCAGCTGGCACCTAAAGGCTTGTAATAGCTATCAAAGCAGATTGTTGCAAATGTGTAAGGGACATGGTGTTATTACATGAGACTGAAGAAAGCAATGACCTTCGTGCTTCTGTTCATGACATAGCTGTCAAGACCCTACATTTTTTAGAAGTTTTCCTAGATATTCCATGAAACTCCCTGTGGAAGAACTGTCTGCCACAGAGATTCTACTTGCTGCAAAAAAAAAAAAAGAGGCAAAGTAGAATTTAGGAAGCACGTATATTCCTAAAAGGTTTTCTTTTAAAACCTCGAAGTATTGGAAAGCTAGTTTCTGCAAAAATAAAATCAACATCAAGTTAAATCTGAACTCTGTGAAGAAGTAACAAACTTCTGTGAGGGCTCAAGACCTCCCAGTAAAGACAAAGTATTGGCAATATATCTCTGTATCAGTGCAGAAAATGGATTATCATTTCAATTTTTATTTCCCACCAGCTGGGACAAGATTCTGCTATACCTCTATGCAACTGTACTGACAAAAGGAATATGACCTCACTACATTAATTTACACAGTTTTGATCCAGGTAACAATTTCCATTTCCTGTTGTGTTGGTTGTGCCTTCTGTAAGTGCTGGCCACTGGAACTGAGGAAGCCTGAACAGGTGAATGTTATACCTGATAAAATAAATTGGAGTAAAGAAAGAAATGGGAATCTCTCATACTTCACTCTCTTTGTGCAGTAAAGTTGACTCGCAGTGAAGGAAACTGAGGGAACAGCAACCTGCCTCACCTGTATTTTCCAAAACTAGCTAGTGTTACAAAGTAATTTGTGATGTGTAGTTCATAGCCTTTCTTGTGACAGGTCCATGAAATCTCCAGTTGTCATAGTTTAGTCTTGCTCTGGACCAAGCTACACAGTCTCTCACTTACTCACCTCAGAACTGGTAAAGAAAAGAAGGCAAAAGTAATGGGTTGAGATAAAATAACAGTTTAAGAGAACAACAGAAGAAAAGAAAACAGAGATGGAAAACAAACCCCCAAAATAAAAAATACTTAAGTATGTGTTGTGGTTATGTTTAGTGAGGGGGGCCTAAGGTGGAAGCTTCTGTAGGAAACTGCTAGAAGTCGCTCCCATTTGTTTAGTGGACTCGGCTGGGCCTAGGGCGGACGCGTTGCTGGCCAAGGCCGAGCCGATTGGTAGCAGAATGTTCCGTGATAACGCCTCTGTGTATTTAAGAAGGGGAAAAAAAAAAAAAAAAAAAAAGAAAGCAGAGATGTGAAGAAGCTGAGCGGGGGCAGGGAGGGGGAGGCACAGGCCTCGTGGGCCTTGCAGGCCTCACCATCTGGCCTCTCACCAGTGGGCTGACTGGGCCCGACTCAGCCCGGCCTGGCTGCAAGAAGTGGAGAGGAGATGAGATGGATGATGTGAAGAGATTCTGAGAGGTGTCTTCCAGCCTGTTGTGAAGAATTTTTCTTGTGAGAGGAACGGCTGCAGACGCCAAGGTCAGTTCAGAAGGAGAGGGAGGAGTAATGCGGCTCCTGGCCAAGATTCCCCTGCAGCCTGTGGTGATGACCATGGTGGAGCAGGTTGTCCCCCTGCAGCCCATGGAGGTCCACGGAGGAGCAGAGATCCACCTGCAGCCCGTGGAGGACCCCACGCTGGGACAGGTGGATGCCTGAAGGAGGCTGTGGCCTCCTCCCATGGCTGTGGCCATGGGTCATCTCTTCCACAGGGTGCAGTCTCTCCAGAACGGCTGCCCCAGCAGGCCCTCCACGGGCCACAGCCTCCTTCAGGCATCCACCTGTTCTGGCGTGGGGTCCTCCAGGGGCTGCAGGTGGATCTCTGCTCCTCCGTGGACCTCCATGGGCTGCAGGGGGACAACCTGCTCCACCATGGTCATCACCACAGGCTGCAGGGGAATCTTGGCCAGGAGCCGCATTACTCCTCCCCCTCCTTCTTCACTGACCTTGGCGTCTGCAGCCGTTCCTCTCACATGAAATTCTTCACAACTGGCTCAGGCAGATGGCTCTCAGGTTCTCTTCACATCTCATCTCCTCTCCACTTCTTGCAGCTGAGTTGGGCTGAATCAGGTCCACATGGCTGCCCGGTGGGAGGCCAGAAGGTGAGGCCTGCATGGCTCACGCCTCCCCATCTCTACACCCACTCCAGCTTCTTCACATCTTCTCCTTTTTTTTTTTTATTTTTCCCTTTTTTAATACTGTATCGCAGAGCCATGACCACTAGAAAAGCCCATCATATTGCAGCTTCCTTATCATGTGAACACATTTTCTGGAGCTTTGCTATTAAGTGCTGCCTAGGTCATTCCCTGACAAATTACCATCCTGTACCAAGAAAAGAGCAACCCTTGATAACAAGCAGCCACCTATTAATGCTTCTTTCATTGTTCTCTGTCACACTTTTAATCTCAATTAAAATTCCTTTGACACTGTTCGTGTTTAGTAACTACTATTTATTCCTAAGGGAGAAAGCTTGGTGACACGTACTCTTAATAACACAATGTGGATTTTTAAAATGTTCTCCCCTAAATGCATCTCAGACATAATCTGTCTACTTAAGGAAAGAGGAAAAGATGGTAGTACAGAAAATCTTATCTTAAAATCCAGTTTTCAAAAGTAGCCTCTTATTCTTGCTTGTTCATTATAAAAAATCTTGAGCCAAATGAACAGAAGTGTTCAACACTTAGAGATACTAAACATTTTTCTCTACTAATGTTGTCCTGATATCTCATTTTGCTCACCTGTAGAACAGACACAATAAGTTGCCAGGTGTACTGTGGTCAGTGGGATTAACGAGCTATCTGCATGATAGTGGGTTTGCTGTCCCATGGCACTCTTCACTGACATCTAGCCTACCTGAAAGAAATGACAAGCCAGTAAGGTTAGGCAAGTCACCTAGGGCATATTCTATGTCTTTATGTAACTCTTTGTATCTGCATGCACAGATACTTACCCATTGGATCCTCTGCTGCTTGAAAAAGATGAAGATACACGGCTCTCTTTATATACAGGGCTCCCTGCAATTCCATATTAGTCAATGAAAAGGATATAACTGAATGATAAAGTAGCAGCAGTCATTGCTCAAATTATTTCTAAGTCATTCATTCATTCATCTTTATGTATAGGGCTGTCAGGTTTTTTCACCTCACATAGAAGGAAAGAAAAAACAAGACTTGGTGCTTGCTCTTCCAAAGAACTGTGCAAAGATTAACTAAAACCAGATGAAAAATAATAATAGAAGGAAAAGGCCACACAAAATTAAGCTTTAATGCAACTTTAAATATAACTCATTCCGAAGAAAGTACAAGACAATTAGAAAGAAATTTGCCCTAAGGCCCTCAGTATGTTATCATTTACTCTCCTACAATGTGAGTGTAAATGTATATGAGAAATACTATTGTTCTGATCTGGTGGCATTATGCTCTCCCTTTGCATTGGTGTGAAATAGCACAGAATTAGACAATGTTGAATCCAAGTTATTAAAGACAATACTCTGACAGATATGGTGAGTGGAAACATCATTTTTAAGAGAGAGAAAACTGAGCTGAATATCCTAGTGCCTAACATCCAGAAAACAGGATGAATCTGTATCAGGAAAGGTATATTGTACCTTGTTTCCCTATTGTTTTCCAAAGATAACTCAATCAACCTGTAGCAGAAAAGCTTGAAAGAATTTTATTTATTTTTTTTTTTAAAAAAGGCCAAAATTCTTGAAAGAACCACTGACAATCAAGCACCGTAGCTCAACTGTCCCTCCATAGGCAGGTCAGAGAAGCATGCAGGCTACCACAGTTGGTAGAGAGCCCTCTGTCATGATTTTTTCTCTTACTTTTTTGTGAGAGAGCTTCTGGCATCACCTTGGTACTGATGGAATCGTTGTCATAATTCCATGTGTTCAATTTCTGCAATTATTCTTTTTCTTTGGACAGAAGACAAGATTAAATCAGTCTCTGATGCACCTGTAGCATCACCTCATCAATAAAACTATTTCAGTAACATGTCATAATTAATCTTCAGATTCACAACTCTTGTATTTTGAAAATTTGGATCTAGCTTTAAGTCCAACTGGCTGCTCATGCCATTATCTGTTGAGAAGAAATATCTGGAGACAGAAGCTTGGCTGCCAGGGTGGCTTTCTTTGTTATGTGTTTAAACACGTGAAAAATTTGCAGCTTCACTCAAGTTCTCAGTTCCAAATAGACTCTCAGTATACCTCCAGGGAAGCTGTTGAGATTGTTAATATTGTAGCATTGACAAAGACACTTCTATTTTTGGCAACTAACTTAGATCTCCATCTTCTAACCCTATGAATCATGCCTTCAAATATACTGGTGAACATTTTTTTTAAAGTCACTGATTTCAAAGAACTTTATTTTTGAGAGTCAAATGAAACAGTGCAGAGGATGTCACAAAACTGAGAGGCCAAAATTGCTGTTTTCAGAAATTTGGCTAAAGATGCATGTTCTCTGTTCACAATAAATCTAACACTGTTTAGTGCAACTGTTTAAATAACCTGACCTAAATAGAACAGTAGAGCAGAAAAGTCAGCAAACTTACAGGTGCACAAGGCTCAGTCAGGCAAATGCCTGAGGTACATCTTCTGTTGAACAAGGAATGGTAGAACCATTCTACACATGCTACAGGTGTTATTACAAAGGGCCATTGCAAATTACTATTTCCACATTCCTATCATCTCCTATTATCTCTGCTCAGTCACTGTAAGGCAGCCTAACGTATTCCTCACCAAACAGATCATTTTATTCTAACTACTAAATAGCATTTCCCATTTGGATTCTGATATCCAGCAACAGGCTCATTCATTTAAAGACAGTTTCTGCATATCTTCCTAAAAATGACTTTTCGCAGCCAGAGAATTTAAACACTTTCCCAACCTGGAAGATTAACCCATTGATTGTGCATGTATATGTACTTATGTATAAATATAATTCTTATTTAAGGCAATGGCATAAGTGATGATCGCCAAGTATTGCAAAGATTGTATGATTCATTGTCACGATAAGGACTTTAAGACTCTTTTTGCTGTTGAATGATTAGCAAAAATCCATTTATGAGCCCTAAGTTGCAAAGCACTTACACAGATGCTTAACATCAAGCAGTTAGGTATTCAGTGGGATTGATCTAGAACTAACCTAGTTGTACATTAGTATTAGATAGTGGCTAGTTAGTGATGACTACCACACTTTTCCCTCCTATGAGGCTATAAGAGGACATCTGGAAAAACTGTGAAAAAAAGTCCAACTATCGTTTGTAGTAATGAGGTGAATGAAAACAGAGATTGTCTTGTTTCTTATTACCACACCTATTATGCACTGGGGCTTATTGAAAACTTCTTTTGAACTTGCTTTCTTTTGAATTTTGTCCTTGTGCATCATCTCTCATCAACATCCAACTTTGCACCTCATTTTCAAACATGTCTGCAGCTTATTTGGGTACTTCTAAATCAGCACATAGCACACTACCTGGATATACACATGTAGATTTATGAAGCAGCTGGTAAGGTGATCATATATAAATGTTGACTTCTCCAGGTCAGAGCTGATATTTGTCATAAATATCAGTAATGCCCACTTTTCCATAATAATGGTGATTTCATGGAAAACGTAAGCCTCCACAAGATAACTGCAAAATTTGCAAACTCATCACTTATCTATCAGGAAAAGCAAACAATAATGTTTGTTTTGGAATCAGTCTACTTTCAGACTCTTTATTGGCCTAAATAGTCACAGTGCCTCTGGGGAATGTTTCCATTTCTAATCCCACGTCCATACCCGCCCCGAAGGAGGACTTCCAGTTAGATTAACACAGAAACTCAAATAGCTTAATGTTGTGGAAAAATGGAACATATCAAGACTATAAATTCAAAATATGTACAAAACCTTTTGTTTTACAAGAATTTTTGCCATTTCAGCTTTATTTTTTATGAAAATAAATGTGTAAATATCAAAATTTCCTGTGGGAGAGAGAGAAAATTTTTAATTTTATTTCTTAGCTGTCCTGAAAGACTTAAATATGAACTAAAGGAAACACTTGGAAACATGGTTTAGAAGCAAGTTCTGTGCTGGCCAGAAAATTAGCACCTACTGTAACACTGGGCATGCTCAGCCTATAACTTATAGGTTATATGAGTTATATGAGGTTATATTAGGTCAACTAGGTCTACTTACCCAACCTTCCACCTGCTCTGGAATGCCATTTTTCTTGAGATGGCCTTCTGGCAGCAGACTTTAGGCTAGATAAATTATTCTGATGGTGACAGCCTGCTCCTGGCTGCCTTTTCCATCATTCTGAGCTACACACTTTCAAGTGCTCAAATAAGTCTCTGGGAAAAAATGGTAGCCAAGAACAGGCCACTTGACACTACCAGAACTGTCAATCCATGAGCAGCTCCTTCTGCCAGTGGCACTTTGCCATCAGATACATCCCTGAATTTAGGAGTGCAGATCTTTTCAAGCAAGAAGTCAGCAGATGTTACAACAAAATGACGTCTTGTATCAGATGCCACTTAGGGCTGAGGACATGGGAATACTTCTCTCATATTCCAGCAGTGGTTTTCCTGGCAAAAATCTTGAAAACAACAAATGATGAAATAGATCTTTTCACTTCTTTGCCTGAAGTCTGACTTAGATGTTATTAAAGGTATGGTAAGTTCACCACCAGAAGCCAAATCATTAATTTCAAGCTATTATTTGATCTTCCCAGACAGATCTTACGTATGCAGAACTGTAGTTTGAGAGGTAGGTTGTTAATGACTAGTATGGGCCTTCAATTACATTGTCCATAAACAATTTTGTAATAGTAACCGAGCAAATGGAAGTTGCTTCTTGCTTTTATGATTAGAATTTCTTTCAACATTTTAACAGTAGATCACCTCCTCAAGGGTGCATTGCCTTTATTTTGATTTCTTTTTGATTGGTAGAGAGTGAAAGAACTGATGTACTCTCCCAAGAAGCAAGACTTTCTGAGCAAATGTGAAGGGAACCTGATTTGCAGAAAGCAACAATCCAACTAAAACCCCTCCAGTTTGAAATTACTCTTAAAATATTTATCATCAAAAAAAGTGAAGAATGCTTTTTTTTAACTATATTTCAATCTTCTATTAGTTTTCCAGCTTTATATGATTTTGTGTTAATAATATCTCCCAGATGTGAAAATACTCTACTCCTTCTACAAGGGATTTTCTTCTGACATTTTAGGCCTTGTTTGTAAACTGAAGCACAAAAGAGAAGCAGGTTGACAAAATGATAAAACTTAATGACAACACTCAAATGCCTGTCTTGAGGGCACCAGAGTTACCAGTTCTCAGGGATGAAGGGAGTGAGGAATGTCATTGCACAGGTCAGATTGATCACTCAGGCACACTGCATTGTCAGGCTTACTTTCTGAGGCTTTAGCATGAAATCCAGAGGCACATCAGCCTTGACCTTTATTAACAAATGAAAGGAAGTATATTTTGGTAAAATATGAGACTGAATTATATAAAAATATACCAAGTTGCTGTTCCAAAATGAGGGAAAGGGAAGCCCAAGGGGAGTTAGATAAAATTGTGCTTCAGTTTAGGGGAGAACTTCTGCTGAATTGGTTGTGTGAAGGGAAAAAAAAAGAGCTATGTTATTTTTTCTTAAAATGATCTTCCTATAATAAAGATGGAATTATTTTTGAAAGTCACAAGGGGAGACAGCCACTTTTTGCAGTGCTACAGTTTATTGGAACACATGTTCTCAGCAGCACAGGACAGGGATGCAGCCTGCTCGCTTTATTCCAGAGCAGTGCAATGTCACAAGATGTTAATGCAGCCTCATGACAGGCCTCTCATTTTTATTTGGCATGTGCTGTAACATGAATCACAGTATTCACATTGGATTCCTCAGAGTTAAACACGAGAGTTTCAGACACTGTTCATGCTCTTATCTGAAAGCATTGCAACCACAATTTCATGTGAGCTTTTGTCCCAAAAGGGACAGAGGCTCAGTGAAAGCACAGAAGCTCCAGTCAAAACACTGCAGAAAGAAATAGCAAAGAAAGAAGAAACATTTGGAAAAAGGCAAGCAGTACTCATGCCTCCCAGGGCTTACAAAGACAGAGTCAAGGACTTTTATGCTTTTCAAAACACTTGTCTTTCATTCAAGTGAAGAAAATCCAAGCAAAACAAGGAAAAGTTATCTGTGTAAAAATCACTTCATGACACATTTTTTTTAAAAGTGTAAAAAAGAAAATGTTGCATTTCCTTTGGTAAATGCAATGTTCAAAAATAGTTTGAAACAGCTAGTTCAAGTGGAAATGGATAATTTTGCCCAGGTCACAAAGTGACAGTAAATGTTTGTTGCATGCATACATAAAGGAAAGATCAGAGACATATTTTATAACACAGCAGAACAATTTATCTGCCTCATAGACTCATTAATATTTGAATTGAGCATTGTGACTGAGAGAGGAGTGTGAAATCTCAATTTTTTGTTATTTCCTCCAGTAATTTTGGAGTTTTGATGCTTACCTCCACAAGGAATTAAATCTGTTAAGAATTTTATCCTTATATGAAAAGTATATAAATTTACTGGACAGAACAGATGAAGCAGTTTGGATTTTATCTTGAACTCTTTGAGGTAAGAACTTTTGGTAATGCAGCAGACAGAACTGTGAGAAAAGGTCTACAAATGGGGAGTGCTCTTGTATCTGAAGTGCCATTGGGTTGTTCTCATATACCATGAATACTTTAAACTGCTTGCCTGCTGCCATAATAAAAGGGAATGGAAGAGAGAGAGAGAGAGAAAGGCAGGAAGGAAACAGATATTATATATACTAACAGCAATAGAAAGTGATCTAAGGTATGGAGTGCTCATCTGAATGAACTATCAGTGCTTTGAATTAAATAGTTTATTAATTTCCATGACAAATTGAGAGTTGCAGTCTTCACCACAGTGATTTATAAGATAGTCTGGATAAGAAATGAATTGTATCATATGCATAATACAATCAATAAAAATATAAATATAGCTGTAACTGGGTAGATGAGTGGGGGTTTTTTCTCTGTTGCTGGTAGCTTTTCTGCATAGGGCAATCTGATTCTGAGTTAGCAGCTAATTTTGAAGATATGTGAGGTGCTAGGCTTGTATTTTCTTAAGTGAAAATGAGAAGAGGTGGGCTACAGAAATATCTAAACAAGTGATCTTACAGAGTCTTGTTTCCCTATAACACCTATTTATAAAATGTAAAAGGAAATAAGACTAGTCCAATTTCTGTTATCACTGAACTTATGAGAATTAAATTACTCCTTTAGTTGAACATAAGATTCTTCTGCATTTTAACCTCATCCTCTTACTTTGAATCTGCATTTTTCAAAGTTCTAACACAGAAGTAATTGACTGTCACTGCTGAGTAGAGTAACATCGAGAAAAAAAAAATAGGTCCCATAAGCTTTAGCAATTTCAGCTCTTCATTCTTCAGGCACCGGGATGAGCTACTACTGATAAACTACACTAGCATTCCTAATGCAGTGATCCTTTTTAAACAAAATCTACAAACAAAATCCTTAACCCCTTGTCTTCCTTTCTCTTTACTTTTGCAGTGTTCACATATTTGTTCACACTTTTACTGCAGTATTTTCTAGGATCAGGAGTTACCGCATGTAAGATAGCTGTGTAACAGTCCTTGCCCAAGACATTTTACAAACCAAGGATCAGATAAAAGACAGCAAATGGTATATGGAGTGCGCAAGGACGATTTTGGAAGGGAAAGTAACAGTACTGTGTTGGGACAATTTAATAATTATTTGTTAGGCTTCAAAGTTAGCGTCCCGCTGAGCCATTTATATTTTTCTGGGAACTTGCAGAGAGAGAAAGACATTGCTGGAGCAGTTTATAACTGGCTTAGAAAAGGAAGTTTTTCTTTTGCAGTCTGTGGCCTTGAGATTGCATTGTTGTAAGCAAACAACAAAAAGCAACCCTGAATATTAGATTCTGCATTATAAGAGAGCCTCCAAAACCAACCAGTTCATCAGACTGCCTTTCACCAGCCTATTTTGATGAACACAGACAGATTTAAAAAAAAAGAAAAAAAAGAAAAAAAAGAAGATGCTTTGATATTTCAGAATGTAAAGCAGTGGAGAAATCAAAGTGTACTCAACACAAATATTTACTGCAGCTGGGATTTTGCTAGAATTGAACAACTTTATCAGAGGTGACAGCACTGGTATGTCAGTAATATGAGCTGCTAGATCTTGTGATTTAGGTCACAAATTAATACATTAAAATTTATTTTCCCTTTGCTAAAACACTGAGTATTCTCTTAATAACTGACCAGAAAACATGCAATACATTAAAAAGTCTTTACGGTAACCACATTACATATACCATCTGAAATGCATACCATAGAAGACTTCAGCAAAATCTTTGGAAAAGCTGGAAACTTCTGCACAGGGGGTTGTCCAGACCTGCAGCTATTCACAGCACCATGTTAATTAGTAATGCTCTGAGCAGGATAAATCTAAACCATAGATGAACATGACTGCTGAAATCTTTGACTGCAGAAGTCCCCATATTTCTCCTGTTGCAAATGATAATATTCTTACCACATTTTCCAGAAGACAAAGTCATGCACTGTTGTGCTTGAACAGCCATCAATGGGGTTCTTAAAAAATCTTGCAAAGTTATAAATATGAGTGTAGAGTTAGAATGTGCTAACATCAATGAAGAAACACTCAGATGATCAGATGGCCATTTTTCTTCACATTCACATGTTTTAATAAGGGATTAAAAGTAATAGATGAGTTTATCTTTATTTATCTTTTTTTTTTTAATTACACATTTTGATTTTATTTTAAAATTATGCTAAAATATAGCAAGAATCAAGAAGGTGACAATAATAATTTTTTTTTCTGTAACAAAACTTGCAGTTTTGGGTTCTAATCATACAATTCAAAGTGCAGACATCTACCTTCTTGATTATGAGTTCAGGCACTTATGCGCCCTGCTTACAAAATTCTCTCCTAATTCTATTTTTATTCTGGTCATACAACATGATAAAATAGGTCAAAGAAGATATTAAATTTCTCTAAGTACTTGTTGCACAAACCATATCTGGAAAGTCATGTACTTGTGAAAGAGAGATCAAGCCCCTAGTTTGGAACTGGAGAGGAGCAGAAGCAGCTCTTTACTAATTCTATTCTTTCTCATCATTAAAGGGATAGAGTAGCTCAAAAGAGCATGTAGTAGAATGCATCGAAATATCTATTGAACAGAATAAAAATAATTAATCCCCTTTTTATCCAACCTGTCAGCAAATGGAAACTGATTTTCTGGAGAAACTTTAACACCTTCTGGTGTACCAGAGTTGATTAGGGGGCAGGAAGGGAAGTTAAAATCTAAATGAAGACTACATGCCTCCAATAGATAAACAACATAAAAAAAAGCAATATGATTTGCCTTTGTGTAAATGACATTGAATAAATATAGTCTCTTCATATAAAAACTTTTTAACAGTATTCTGTAAAAATAATGTTTAAATGCCACTTGCCATGAAATACATAACGGCTTCCAGTCTTCCTTCCACTGTTTGCAATTGTTATTCTCTCTGGGCATTTTATAAACTCTGACATTTTACAAACTAGAGAACTACAGTTCCTGAGGTTCTAGTTTAGTTTTTATTCCACATGCCTAATTTTAGAATTAATGGTCTGGTATAAGACTAAGCAATGTGTCAAACAGATTTGTACTGCTCCCAAGCAAAATTTTCAGGCAAGTTACCCCCAATTTTTTAAATTTTAATTTGATATTTATAAATACATATTTGCAATTATTTTTCTCTATCTTCTTGTTCCTGCCCCAGTCAGATGCATTTGTGTCATACTTGAACTTTTCAGACTACAAGGATTACAACTTTTTTGTATTTGTATATATTATTTAAGCTTTTGGGGAAGTGACAAACATATTCCTTTGCAATGAGCTAAAATTTCATATGACAGAGTTAAGTGCATTTTAGCACAGAAATCCTAACTAAATCCTAACTATAACACTGACTTTTGGTAGACTGTCTGAATGGGCCTACAAGTTACCTATGTCACACAGCTGTTGATTTGACCAGTAGAACAAATTCTTCTAGGAATGGATTAGAAATAGGAAGAGATGAATCTGTTCTAAGTAGACCCTTTCTGTTCTGGTGTGTGTTCAGCCCATAGAAAGACAGTCAATCCTCTCTATTGTCTCTGTTTCCACCAGGCTTCCCTTTCCCTGGTTTTGGAACAGCAACTTTTTAAAATGGATTTATGACAGTCCAATCACTCATGGAAATACAGTGACTTCCTTTTAGTGGAAAGGGAATTTTGGCACAATCTAGTAATGGGCTTATCTGGACAGGCAATCTGTGAAAGAAGGAGGATCTGAACCCCATCTGAGTATTCCAAACCACCACCCAGACCACTGTCAGCCTCTTTCACAATGCCTTTTTCATGTCAAAGCAAGATCTTCTAAAAAACTCATCCTAGTAGGTGGTACCAATGCTGAAGCAATGCATAAAAGTCACCAGAGCAAAATATTTTACGTAGTATTTGTTTTATAATTATAATTGAATAACATTCATGGATTAGCAAAGCAGATTCATATTAGGCACCATTCAGTTTGAATACAGTAAGTTAGCTTTAGGTTACTTGTATTGACAGCAGTCAGGTTTTGCTAATAAAGCCTACTTGGTTTCTCCCCATACAAAATACATCACAGAAGCTTTGCTCCTAACGGTCAAAGTATTTAGTGGAAACTAACAACTTGCTCTCAAGACAGCTAATTAGTCTCCCTCTATTTGTGAACTTCATTTACATCCATGCTGCCACCTTTTAAAACTACAAACCAAAAAAAAATTGGCATTTTGTTTTAAAGCAGAGCTACAAGAAGAAATTATTACACCTTATTTTACTTGTAATCTTTCTAGTTAGGATTTTTGTTTGTTTTTTTTTAATTGAGAGAAAATAAACAAAATATATTGCCATATATTTCAAACTGTAAGCTTTTAAAAAGCATCATTATCTTTTTGCCTCTCCAGTCACAGAAGCAGAACAGCCCACAGGTGCTGTGTAGGGTATTTTGCAGCCTCATTTATTTAGAAATTAATCTCACCTGGCAAAGTACAAACTATTTGCTATTCCCAGCAGCGATGACCTAAAAAGTCAGCATTAAACAGTATTTGTTAGACATTTTATAATGTAATCAGGCCTCTTTATTGATGCTTGCTGCTGAGAAGGGCATGAAAGGTTCTCCCAGAGAAAGTAGTGGAAACTCAATTTCAGCAAATCACTTAAGTAGGTGCTTATTTAAATATGTTTCAGTTTAAGCAGGTGCTTATATTCCATCAAAGTAAACTGGTCTTAAAAATGTACCCCAGTGCTGTGCTAAAGCCAGGCTAGCACCCTGATTAAAGCCTAAATTTGGAAACACACTTCTGGCTTTTCTTTCAAGATCTTTGAGAGTTTCAGAGACCCTACTTATAAGTTAGCGTATCTGCAATGAATTAGAATATTTGCTTCCTCCATGTGAAATCTCATTGGCTGACGAAGAAAATACAGTTTAACATTAAAAAAGATAAATCAGAAGTAAGGTCTTATCTCTTCCATATTAAAAAATGATTACTTAAAATGAGCTTTCATTCCTCTAGCAAGGTGAATAACCATGCTTGTAATGAAGACCAGTTGTGCAGAAATGGAACATTGACACAGGCACTTACATTCTTGCCACTGAGTCACAGCTGAGCCTGAAAATAGATGTTCTCCCATCTTGGGATCAGTAAGGGCCCCTCAGCCTTTTCATAAGAGCATACGTCTGAGTCATAGCCCCCTGCCCTGATGTTACTGTTAGTAACCACATGTGGTCTGACAAAACAGCCCATTTCTCCTCAGTCATTTCAATTTAGAAAAACAGCTTATTTATATGTTTTCCTAACCTCTGTGCTGGCTCAGATTTACCACATTTCTATGATGAATGAAGAAGTTCTGTTTACCAAATTCCCAGTTCTGTATGTCTCAGATGAATTGATGGGAGTTAGCCCTGAGTGGTAATGGTACAATTAATACTGGTAAAAAGTACAACAAATACGTATAGTAAGCCATGCATCTGCTACATGGAGTTTTATGTATTTACATTACAATGTCATTTAAATGTCACTACAATGACATTTATTAAAGAAATACAAAGATGGAAGAAGGAGGAAAAAATATAGTTACAAAGTACAATGTTTTGAATATTTTTTGTCGATACATAAATATTCAGAGTTTTGGAAATGAGATTTGCACACTTGGTTTTCTTCCTGATGTGTCAATGATTTTTCCTGGGTTTTGTTTTGGTTTGGTTTGGTTTTTTTTGTTGTTGTTGGGTTTTTTTGTTTGTTTGTTTTCTGAGTAATTTAACCTCCAGAAATCAGTGTGGCTTCTTGTTGTGGTTTCATTTAGTGAGGGGGGGCCTAAGGTGGAAGCTTCTGTAGGAAACTGCTAGAAGTCGCTCCCCTTTGTTCAGTGGACTTGCCCGGGCCTAGGGCGGACCCGCTGCTGGCCAAGGCCGAGTCGATTGGTAGCAGAATGTCCCATGATAACGCCTCTGCGATAACGTATTTAAGAAGGAGAAAACAGAAAAAAAAAGGAGAAGACAAGATGTGAAGAAGCTGAGCGGGGGCAGTGGCGCAGAGGGGGAGGCGCAGGCCTCGTGGGCCTTGCAGGCCTCACACTCTGGCCTCTCGCCAGGCGGCCGACTGGGCCCAACTCAGCCCAGCCTGGCTGCAAGAAGTGGAGAGGAGATGAGATGGATGATGTGAAAGGATCCTGAGAGGCGTCTGCCAGCCTGTTGTGAAGAACGAACTTTTCTTGTGAGAGAAACAGCTGCAGACGCCAAGGTCAGTTCAGAAGGAGAGGGAGGAGTAATGCGGCTCCTGGCCAAGATTCCCCTGCAGCCTGTGGTGATGACCATGGTGGAGCGGGTTGTCCCCCTGCAGCCCATGGAGGTCCACGGAGGAGCAGAGATCCACTTGGAGACCGTGAAGGACCCCACACTGGGGGAGGGGGATGCCTGAAGGCGGCTGTGGCCCGTGGAGGGCCCGCTGGGGCAGCTGTTCTGGAGAGACTGCACTCCGTGGAAGAGATGACCTACGCCGGAGCAGTTTCGTGAAGGACTGTGGCATATGGGTGGGACCCCACACTGGAGCAGGGGAGGAATGTGAGGAGTTCTTCCCCCGACTATGAA